>VDFB02302610.1:0-35224 GCA_007258455.2 Sequoia sempervirens | reverse complement strand
TGAGGTCTTGAATGGTGTCTATAATAACCACCCCACTTCACACACAAGTACAAGCTGAGGAAAATATGCTATAGTTGTGCGTTCCTTTTTTAGTTCACGAATTGAGTCTAGGTCTAGTTTTGTGTGCTAGATCAATTCAACAAGCATATTGGTGAATCAATAGTTGACATCTTTGACAAGGTATTCTATCATTAGGATTTGAGCCAAGTATCATTTGTAGGTTATTTAAATTCCATAAATTAATTTTTGCATTTATTACTCTAGTCCTAGCCCTAAAAGCTTAGGGTTTTTTTTGTTTAGTTATTTATCTTAGGTAAAATATAGTGGTAGCATTTTCTTTTCATTACATAAATTTGTAAGCCCAACATTCCTACATGACATATGGTTCAAGTCTTTCTTTTATTAGAGTTTTTAAATTTGATTTTTTTAGTACATATTTTACTTCTTAGATCTCACTAGGGTTTGGGTCCCCTTTGATTATGCTTTATTGGTATACCTTATTTAGGGTTTTGCACTTCATTGTGACATCCTTTTTCATCCTACCTTAATCACCCTTATTTTTTCCCCTATGATATCATTTTCTAATTTATCTATAGATTTGATTACGTGCCGATTTTTTTGGTTTTATATCATATCTTACATCTCTACCATATTGTTTGGCCTTTAAGGTTTTGTGAGTTGTTTGCATGCCAAGGTCTTGTCCACTTTCTTACATTCCTTTGAAAAAAAGTTCTCATTTGAATCCTCAAATGATCCAATTCAACAAGAGTATTATTTCAATAGTTTTCTTATGAGTACTATTAATGTTACAATAATAGTACCTTGGATTGCATATCCTACATATTTAAGCATAAAGCTCTTTATTTATGCATGTCTTCAAATGACTTATGAAACATAGTTTACTCATGTGCCTAGAAAGTAAGAGAAGAGTAAGAATATTATTTATGATCAACCCACATTTCATTCTATTTGTATAAATATTTCACTTCACTTAGGATAATGCTAATGGCATGTGTACTTCTTGATAAAAAGTACATAAGTGTCACTATTGTCTCATTAATCATTGATTGATGGTAGTTAGGTGTCATCTCTATCTTAGTTATATTGAATTAACTTGTCTCTTGATTAAGAGTAATTAAGAGTCAAATTCATACCTATTAAACATGTCATAACCTTGAGTCATGTATTTGATAAGTCTACATAGTTGTAGATTTTTCTTTATAATTAAGCTATGCTATATTGAATACAACATCTTAATTCATTTTCCTAATTTTATGACTAGTAGTTGTGTTTATGTAAAAATTTAATAGGCTCTTAAAGCCATAATGCCATAAAGTGAGCCAATTCCTAGATGAGGGGACAAGAAGATCTTAATATCTCATATATCAAGTGAAGGGTGAAACCATAATGAACTCACCATTGTGTCTAAAATAGTCAAATTAAATTTCACTTTTTTTTTTTGTCTAAGTTAGACAACTTAAAATTGACCAACTTGGAAAGAATTTGCTCTAATTATTTGTAAGAATTATTTAGCAAATAAAAAATTTAAAAACAAGACCACATCATTGCATTCAAAAATTCGAACCTACTAATCAACATAAAAATTATCGACAATACGAGAGAGAAGCGAAACTAGGGCAAAGAAATGGTGAAGACTAGGGAAAATTTGTGTGAAAGTGAAGACACAACAAAGGCTAGAGAAATATCTGTGTGCAGTTCTGAAACGCTAACGTCCCCTGCATCGTGCACAAAAAATCTTACTACATTGGAAGAATCTTCCATCCTAGAGTCATCATTATCTATGGACCCTAGAGCCCACCTTGCATTCAAAACCAAACACAAAAAAATGAAGAAAAAAGCCAAAGATCATAGCGTCTCAGAACTAGACAATATGAAAAATGATAGCCCCATGGGCCCCATGATCGATGTTGTGGAGAAAACCACCTCTGTTGTCTCCCAAGCTATAGGATTATACGTCAACAATCCAACCTAGACCCAGAATGGTGTTGATAAAGAAAGCTCTTGTCCTCAACACCAATTGAACATAGAACCATGAAACGACAACTTAGAAGGTAAGGTGATCTCTTTCAAATTGTCTGATGATATTATTAAGGTCATCTCAAATTGTAGAGTAAAAAGAATTATCATGTTCTTTCTCAAGGGAATCCCGTTTGAACAAGACCTTTTTAAATGGACCCACAATAACTGGTCTAAGTTAAAGGGTGGACCATAGAATCAATTAGGGGCCTTGGTAGGGGTTATGTTTCCTGCACTTTTGCTAACCTAGACCATGCCCGTATTGCTATGCAATATGGCTCTTGGATCATTTGTGGCAAAACATGCTATGTTCAAGTCTGAGACATTGATTTTCATCTAGAAGGAATAACAAAATCAAAATACCCCATGTGGGTTGAATTTCCCTTTCTCAATCTTGCTTTCCACCCAATCTTTCTTACAAGACATTGCCTCTCAATTGGGAAAGGTACTCTAGTGTAAGAAACATTCTGATAAATGGGTCAACCTTTGTACACACCCTAGAGATTGCATTTAGATGGACTTGACTCATAATCTACCTAATTCCATCAAGCTTGTTGGTCTTGGCTTTGAGTTTGAATAGCGAATCATTTATCTTGGGTATGTGCAGGATCATGATAGACCAAAAAGTGGCAATATGATGGGTATGTGTAGGGTATGTGAAAGGTGACAACTTTTTTACCCAAAATTGATGGCTTGAAAAGGGTTTTAAAGGAGATTCACCGACTTTCCACCAATATAAGTGTATCTTTACTTTGAATTTAATAAATAATTATTATCCATTTTCTATTTGAATTCTGACTAAAGTCTTTGATTGATAAGTGATTGAAAAACATCTATAGCTTTCAAGCGGTATCACATTTTGAATCCAAAACATCGTCACGTCTATGCTTCCACATCTTATAAGATTCAAAAAAAATTTCATGAAGTTTTGACCAAGTTAAAAGGTGGTGAACTTATATCGTTTTATATTTTTTAAAATTTGTAATAAAAAATTCATAATTAATTATTTACTTGGAAAAAATTACAAAAATATGCATCACATACGGACATAGGTCACTCTACTTATATGTAAAATCTTATAAAAATATTATCATTTTATTGTGGTTAGGGTGAATTGACCCAGGACACCTACTTCTTATTTTCCTAAAATTTAAGATACTCTTTGCATTGAAATTTCAAAATTTCATAAAATAGATTTTTATATTTTAAATAAACCTAGTAGTTTAAAAACTACATTCAATTTTCTGCAGATTCTATTCTTACATATTTTTGAAATAATATAGATAACTTATTCAAATTTTTACGTCAAGTTTCCTAACTCTGATTTTTCAAAAAAATTTGCCACTTAAGGGCCTATTTTTTCCATGATGATCCTGCACATACCCTCTTAATAAACCTAATGCCTATTTTTACTGTCGCAAGGAAGGATACCTCATTCGTGATTATCCCTTCTATAAACCCAAATTAACACAGTCTCCTCCATCCATCTCACACCCCACCTCTATTGTTCCTAATAGTGAAGCCTCTAATGATCCTGCACCCAAGTCCCCTCCACTATTAATAATAACCCATCCTCTTCCAACTCTCCCCATCTACCCTCCATTCCTTCGTCTACTTGACAACCACCCTCTCCCATTGGATCCAAATATTTCAAGGAAGTTGTAACTGATTATGATATTAGAGCATCTAAAAGGAAAAAAGAGGGTTCTATCCTCAGTAAAAACCCACCCCACGTGCCCTACCCAACCTCCCAACCCACTAGTCTAGAGTTACTTCTCAAACTCTATGAGTACCTTTAAAAATCTGCAAACACTATACTCAAACAAGGGTTAGTATCAACAAATCCTTCAAGAATACTCCTATGAAATACATTGTAAATGTTCCAAAATGCCACAAAAGATAAAGAAAAGCCAAATGCATGATGAAATCATTCAACAAATTACCTATTCCATAGTTGGATTGGTGTCACATGTGCTAGTGACCCTTTCCCAACCCTTGATCAAAGCTAAGATGATAAAATGCAAATGGATATGGTGGAGTGATGATAAACAAGATCAAATCTCAAATGAAGAGAGTAACCTTGCATGAAATTGTGAAGATTGTGAAGGATTTGCTCAATGTTGAAGCCTCTATTTGAAGATTTCCAATGCTAAGATTGTTGAAGAGGGACCAATGTGGGATCAAAAACAATCCAATGAGTTGAGGACACTTGTCATCATGTGATTAGTTGATGTGTGTGCAAGATTTGGGAAGAGTGCCCAAGAGGGGGAAATTTTGAATTCAAATTTGCAATAAATTTTGAGAGGGGGACAAGAAAGAAGAGCAATAAATGCCCTGTTTGACTTGTCATGTTGAGAGAAAATGAGGTTTTAATAAATCAATAAAATTGATTTATTGTGCAAGTAACTAGGTCTAGATAATGCAAGTGGGATGTGATTAGTATTAGATTAGGATTAGATGATGATCATGCTGATTAATGCTGATTAGATGATTTGACTTTTAGGACTTAAAATACTTGATTTATTGAGATTAGAAAATGATGGAATATGATTTAAGATTTGATTTAAATGGCTTTTTGATTTTAAATAACCTTAGGCAATGAGATTATTTAAATGGATGAAGGTGATGAATGGATCCAATGCAATATCTAGTTCAATTGATAAATGATCCTGATCGAATGCATAATGTAAATTTTGCATGTCTACATTTTGCCCCTCTTTGAAGCAATGTACTTGTTGCGTTGGTTCAAAGAATAACTTGCCGCGATTGAAATTTAAAAATTTCATGATTTTTCGGATGCCCCAGCGGAAAGAAGTACACTGGTACATTGCCCCCTCGAGAGATCGAGCGAAAAGATTTGATTTGAGGGTCGATCGTCGTTCAAAATGGGTGAAGTTTATGGGCGGCGATGCAAATGAGATGATTTCAAGATCTTAGACAACAGTCTATATTATGATGATGATTATGCAATGCATGTGAAATGATTGATGTTTCCTATGATGTATGATATGAATGATATGTGGTATCGCGGTATATTGATGGTTTGGGATGCGGGATGGATATGATGGATGCATGGCGGATGCATGATGTTGAATCTTGAAGTAAGAGATGATGACGGGGATCCAACAAACAAGTCCATGATTGAGTGAGACTTTGTATTAGAGATGATGATGATAGATGATGATGATGATAAATGATGATGATTTGCTTATCAAAGAATTGGGATTTTCAAAGAGGGTCACTTGCATGTTTGATAACACACATGATACGATGCATCAAGGTATCGAGAACGGGGATGGCGTTGTACCTAGTGTGATGGACTTTGACTCAACAAGGATAGGGTATTCTTGTTCATACTTGACATGCGGAAACCTTGCTTTAGGGCGTGCCTAACAAAGCAAGTATTAGCCCGAGTTGTTTTGCAGAATGTCCAACAAGCTTACACGGCCAAACAAAAGATAATGATCGTTGCCCCATTCCTATTTCTCTAAATCCTCTATTTTGGGATATCATCGAGAGCGTCCTTGGAATGAGTGCAAATAAGATAAGTCAAAAGAAAGATCAAATACATAAACAAGCCAATGTTCTTCATACCTTCAGCCAAAGAGTTTGTTTTGATAGGATAAGAATCCAAGGTGATATCCATAAATGATGCCCATTGTCGGAACGATATATCCTAGGACATGCATTGTACAGGATGATGATGGTTTGATAAGTTGATTGATAGGCTGTTGATATAAGGTTGACTGACATGTTTGCAACTGATCAAGAGTTTGATTTTGTGTTCAATGGTTCGTTGTTTTGATTTTGATTTTACAATTGAAGATTGATTTTGCTGACTGCTGTGATTGTTTCTATTTGCGTTGCCAAAGGATGGAGATGATGATCAGTTTATTATGGATGATTGATTATTTCGGGTGAAAGCGAAATGAGGCAGATGGATTTTTTCAAATATTTGGATGTTTTTGGCATTTTTGAAATGTTTTGAGGCTGTTTTTTGGTGTTTTTGGATTTTGCGATGTTTTTGATTTTTCGATTTTCTGATGTTTTTGGATTTTGATATTTTTCGAATGTTTTTGGATTTTGATGTCTCGGGGGCTGATCAAAGATTAGCCTTGCCTACGTTTAAGCTCAGAGACGACGTAGTTCGGATTCCAATGTTTTTGATGTTTTATGCTTTTTGAGTGTTTTTTTTGGATTTTTGATATGTTTTGGATGTTTTTGGATTTTTCGCATGATTTTGACGATTTGGATATGGACATGATATCAGTGTTCTTTTTGGGATTTTGCTGAAAACCAAGCTAAGTTTGAACGATCAAGTCGATGCATTGATGATGATGATAAAATTGTTGAGGATACACAACAATGCAAGGATTGGATTGATCAAGATTGATGAGGATAACATTGTTGAGGATGCACAACAATGCAAGGATGGATGGATTGATCGAGATTGATGAGGATAACATTGTTGAGGATGCACAACAATGCAAGGATGGATTGATCAGGATTGATAATGATAACATTGTCGAGGATATACGACAATGCAAGGATAGTGTTAAGCAACACAAGGATTGGGAAAGATATCCCCAAGATGATGATTTTTTGATTGGATTTGATTGATCATGTTTGATGAAGCTTGGTTTTGAACAAAAGATGTTTGGATGATTTGATGTGACATTTGACGGGTGCGTTAGATGCGATTGATATTGATTGTTTGAATTGATGTTCGATTGAAGATGAAATTTGATAAGTACATGTTTTCATCAAAAATATGCCATGGGCTAATGATTTGGATTTTTGCTCACAAGTGGTTTGACCAATTTTATTTCATGTTTTCCAATGTTTGGATCGCCACATAAGTTGGAGGACATAGACCAAGATTTATTCTCGAAGCAAGATGTATATATCTTCCCCCAATGTCTAGCAATGTATGGAATGTGATGGATGGATGCTTGGATAGGTGTGTGGATGGATGGATATGGTAAGCATGCAAAGGATGTGACGGATTATCTTGTGATAAGATAAGGTGTTCAAATAAAGAAAGCTCATTGGATAATGCTTCATGGCTCAGATAATGCTGCATAGGATAGGATCAATGAAAATGACCCATGTCAAGATGTTTTGCCCTAAGCAAGCATAAAGCGTGCCCCAAAATGTCATCAAGATCAAGATAACCGAGATGATGGATGCGGATATATGCGAATGTATTGGATAAATGGTTCATGGATGGATGGATTTATTATGGATAAGATGGATGGAATGTTCAATTTATTATGGATGGGATGAGATGCTTTCATCTGAACTGGCGCGCGTAGATGCTCAATTCTACACATGATGCCTGTTTGCCAGGTTTTCGTCATGGTCTTGCCCAAAGCGCCACCATAGTGGTTTTCACTAGAGGACAATTTTTTATCTTTACTATTTTCAATCCTTTTTTTTGATTTTTTTTGATTTTTGTATTTTTCTCAAAGATTCACCAACCATCCGTGGTGTTGACGTGAGATGCCCTCTCGGCATAATGTGCCATTGATATCCTCCCTCAAGGAGCTGCTTTGCTAAGATACGCACTTGAATACAATTTCGATTCTTGATCTGCTTCGTCGATACCGGGTTGACTTTGTCTTGGTGCGCACATCGCGATAGATTGCCTTCTGAATCCTTATGATGAAGGGTCGTTGCCAATACACGGTCAATGTAAGAACTGGATATTATGTGTGGAGGCGTGGATGGAGTGCATTTAGGGATAAGAGATGGATTGGTTGACAGTTTGGAACCTTTGACTCTCCAAACTTGGGAAGATGAGCAATGATGGGTGGATACGGAAGTGTGCATGGAATTAGGACCAACTGCTTGATACACTTTGTATGTTGCTTGAAAAGCTTGCTTTTGATTTTGCGGACATCTTTGATGGATACCTTTCCCTCTTTTAGTTTTCCCCACAGTTTCTTTGACTGATGGAGTTTGATAGGGATGATCTTTCTTTGTATTCTTTGGTATCCATTTGTATTTGATTTGTCCATTATACTTCTCTACTTCTTTTGCTTTGATAATGTTCTTCGTACTTTGATTCAAATATTTCTTTTGACGTTGGTCCCAATTCATGGATGGGGTGATGGGTGGATGAAGATTCATGGCGTGACTAGTTGTAGTATTGGCACCAGTTTCATCATAAGGACTCTTCGTGCCCCCTATGTTGACGTTTGCTTGAGACGAAGTTGCCCCCAGTATGGTGATAGTATCACCTTTATTCATTGATTCTGCTTGTTTTGAGATATATTTTTCAGTAAACATGCTCTGACAAATGACCACTGTAGATGACATTGTTTCAATTTGCTGCTCTGCTAACTCTGGATGTTCTATCTGACTTGTTTCCTTGGGTGGATAATGATGGATATCTTTATTCATGATGTCCTCAATCTGAGTTTGGGACATATTCGATCCTGATGTTGACAACTCCGTTTGATTGTAGGAGTTAAGAATCTGCTCTTTTTGTGTAATACAATCTTGTTCTAGATGAAGATCATCTACATGCCCATTCATAGAAAGCATCTCATGGGTAGATGGAGGAGTAAGTGCTATGTGGATGTGATCATCTTGTGTGGATAGGAGAATATCCATTAGATCATTGTAGTATCTTGGAGATACAAATTCTTGATCTTGATTAATTTCGGAGTTGTTTTCATCATGCTTTGGATCAAGTTCTTGACATGGGACAGCTTCAAAGGATGGATTTCTTACAAAGGACTTTTGGATGTCGACATTAGGCATGGTCAAGTTCAAGGTTCCTTCAACATCTGTAACCATGAGGTCAAAGGGGATCAACATGTTTTGAAAATGACCATTGCTAGACCTTAGTGAAAGATTTTGATCTTGCTTTGGAATAACTTCTTGAGATATGTCCTCTAACTCGTAAGGCGATATAGAGACATTTTCAATATGAACATTGGTCAACGGATCATGCATTATGTCAATTGGATCAAATAGTCCTAACACTCCTTGAAAGAGATCACTAAAAAGTGGCTCTTGATGTATGGTGAGTTGATCATCGGATTGTGTAGATATATCCTCAATGTGCTCCTCAATGGAGAGGTTTTGATCATTGTTTTCGACAATTGCGGTGGAGAGATTGTGAATGTCTTTGACCATAGGGTCAAACGATGTTGAAATTTCTTGAATTGGCTCATTGTCGAGTTTTGTTGGTGGATTTTGATCGTGATTCAAAAGTGACTCTTGACATTTGTTTATTTGATCATTGGATGAAGTAAATGTGTGCTTAGTGATGGATTGATCTTGATCCTTGTTTTCAATAGTTGTCATCTTTTGTGTTTGTGCTCGTGTTGGTTGGGTAGCTTGAGAGGATTGTTTCACACTTTGAGCTTGTGTTGCTTGTTGCATGGCTAGATATTGTTGGTATCCCTTTTGAAAAGCAGCTTGTAATGTCACGTTGTATTGGATTGATGTGGTGGAAATTGGTGGTGGTGGGGGTGGTGGTGGATTTAGAATCATGTTGGATGTAGTGACAAGTGTTTGAGATACGCTCGGAGCGATCATGGTAGTGAGGGGTTGAGATGTGATGGGCGTGATAGTGGTGTTTGGAATGATTGCTGGGACAGTGATGGTTGGAATGAATGAGGTGATAGGTCCTTGGGAGACCAAATTTTGATTTGGGATCAATGTTGTTTGTTTAGATACCATCTGTTGGTGCGATGTCGATGGTATATTTGAAGGATTTGACGTGATGGTTTGATTGACGTTAGGTGGATTGATTTGGATGGAATGATTAGTGCTAGGTAAAGGGGGGAGCCCTAAACCAAGGAATGGTGTTGATATGGGTAATGGTGGTGGAGATGTCCCTTGGCGCAATGCCTCAACTATTTTGGAAAGTTCCGCAATTTGATCTTGACTCACTTGAGATAGTTGATTTGGCTTGTGTTCAAGTAGTTTTGGCATGCATGCTTGTCGTTTTTGAATGGGATCATGGACGAATGGATTTTTGATGTCATTTTGATTTGGGATGATGTTCAGATTTGGCATGATAGGATGAACATTGTTGGTATTGGGAACCATTTTTCCAAAGTTTTCCGAGTTATGATTCATGTTTTGAAAAGTTGCTCTTGGTACATCCACATTTGGTTTGTAGGGATTTGGTGGAATGACGTTGTTTGTTTCAAGGCTCATGCATTGATTATTCAATTGGTGGATTTGCAGATTTGGACTTAGATCTATCATTGGGAAATGTGTTCCAAACTTTGACATGGGCATACTCACACTTGTTGTACCATTGATATTTGTCGAAGGCAATGATCCTATGCATGGACTTTGATAATTGATAGGAAATGAAAGGCTTTGAGGATTCAATTGATTTAGATTACTCAAGATGTATGGATCAAGTGTATATTCCATGTTCCTCTTGTGTTTTGATCTTGTTGCAAAAGTGACCTCTAAGGCATTCTAGGATCAATGATGATATGAAGAATGAAATGTGTAAATGATATGAGTGTTGAACGTTTAGGAACCTTGGATCAATGCTAGACTTAGGGATTTTGATTTTGATTGTTTGAT
This sequence comes from Sequoia sempervirens, assembly GCA_007258455.2. Classification (NCBI taxonomy): domain Eukaryota; kingdom Viridiplantae; phylum Streptophyta; class Pinopsida; order Cupressales; family Cupressaceae; genus Sequoia; species Sequoia sempervirens. The sequence continues at coordinate 24,625 of VDFB02302610.1, read as the reverse complement.
GTGGATGATGAACTTGTAAACCCTAAGATGTTGGATGTTATCTTTAGGATGAACTTGTTCAAAAGGTTTGCTAATTCAATTAGATGTATGAGAAAGGATGCATTCCCACACACCTAATTAAACAATTGACTTTGATTTGGTTTAAGGATGTACCCAAGTCTAGAATGATGTTTCAAAGTTCTAAAGTTGTTTGGTGGGATGGATTTTGATAAGTGTTTGAGGTGGATGAAGTGTTTGATTTTGATCCTAAGAGACTTAGAGAGACTTTGTTTACTAGGCCAAGGTATTGAAGAACAAACTTTTCTCTAAGAGCAATCAAAAGACCAATATGACCAAAAGATATCAAGCACATGTGTGGGGTCCAATTTGTTATCTTTGCTTAGTGTATTCCTTTTACCATAAACACACTCTTGATTAAAGTTTCAAACTAAGATGTCCAATGTCTTAATTTCCTTAAACCCCACAAGATATTTTATGTGGAAATTCAATGAACTTAAGGCAAGGGTTTTCCTATTGTTTACTCAAAAAGACAAATTGAGGTATAATCCAATGCTTAGGAACCTCTACGAACGTGAATCCAAGGGAAAGCAATAACATATGGATTGAGTCAATGATATTTGTCTTCAAGAGGGTTTGAAATTTTGAGAATCATGTTGAATGTTTGTTTGCAAAATGTTTTCGAATACACACTGTGTTTTCAAACAAAGAATAATTACAAGCCCTATGGATGTGTAAGACTATATTTGTTGGATTCCCACTTGGACAAGTCCAGCTACGCTTATCTCTAGCGGATGGTTAGATGCTTGACCCCACTCCCTCCACGGCCATTAACGCCAATCGGGCAGCCAAGCATCAACACCCATGAAACTCCCATGGGCGGCTTTCCATCTCTACTAGAAGACCGTAAGAGTGTGGGGTGGCTTCAGAACGACCGTTCTTGCACCAACAAATAGATTAAGGATTTTGGAAAATTCTAACACATAGGTTCTAGTAAGGACTTTCCGTTCGTAGGAGTTGACCCAACGTGGCAAGAGTCCCCTTTCGGATCCATCTTGTCGGAGCCAACCGCGTGATTATGGTGTTTAACCAAAATCCTCATTTATATCCCGGCTGGAAATACTCTTGGCTTTAGAGTGTTACCGGTTGAGTTGTCGCTTGGGTGAGTACTTTTTCCCCAAGGCAGGCCCTCTAAGATAAACAAAAGCGAGCAAAGACACAATCCGTAACTCGATCGATCTTTGATGGCACAAAGAAAGAGAATGTACGCGAAAATGCCCCTACTCACACTCGCACAAGATGTTCAATTTTTTAAGCCCAAATTTGAAGTGTTTTAAAGCAATAAAATGTATTTTGAGTGTTTCTCTTGCACCCTAGATCGCACGAAGCGCAAGGGGAGAGGATACGTACTCAAAAGACAATCACACAAATCAAACACTTGTTCGTTTTATACCCTTCAAAGCAATTGTGAATTCGTTTTAAGCACCAAATGAAATATGAGGATTGCTTGTTCAATTTTTAACCCAAAACGAAATCTAGTAAGTGTGTTCTAAGGTTCGTTTTAAGCCCTTTGCAATGAAAATGAAATTGTTCATTTTTAGCCCCAATTGAAAACTAATGTTCTAAAACGAAAAGGAAAACAATTTCGTGTAGTGTTGATTAAACACTTAGAGTGTTAAAGAACACATTGTGTTTTCAAAAAAACATTTCCCTCCTTTCGTGAAGTAGTATTGATCAAACATTTAAAGTGTTAAAAAACACATTGTGTTTTCAAACAAAAATCCTCCTCCTTTCGTTTTCGTTTGCTAGCCTTCTCCTTGTTGATTTTTTTCGTTTTTTGCTCTTCCTTCGTTTGTACCTCCTTCGCTTTTCCTTTGTTCTCTTTTTTACCTATTAAACAACAAAAAAAATACTTATGTGAGGATCAAAATATTAGTTTTGATCATTATCTTCAAATAATAACATAATCTTAATCGAAAAGAGAGCTGATTTTGGATGATCGTGATAATAAAATAATCCTTTGCAAGTGACTAATGCAATAGTTATCCATTGATTCACACTAGAAAAGCAATGTATGAAATTCTTTTAATTGATATTTATATGACCTTTTACCTTTCAGGCGCCAAGGGCAGCAAAGGAAAGCAATATCAAATGCTAGAAGTTAAAAGCAATCAATATACTAACCAATGTGCAATAAATTTTAATCCATAATGCCTTTGATCAAAACAATAAAAAGTTGATAAACATAGACATCACCATAATGATTATACTGTCAGTAAATTGCACCATGAATAAGCAGAAAATTATACACCTACCAACATTTTCATTTCAAACACTTGTTGACCATATAATAATCAATCATTTCACTATCCTAGGAAGGCATTAAAATTTGAGGTGGCAGGCGTGAGTGAGAAGATTTTGCCACTTAAATATTGATATAATTTTGAATACAGTGAGAAAATCTGATGTCGCCTTCCCCCTTTGACTGTAAAAAAAATATGTCAGATAACATAGATATGTTAATATCATCGACGTGTTAGAAATCTGTCAAACGCAAAATCAGTACAAGTAGAGACGTGTTAGAGGATGCAAACTTGAATGTCTATTGACTTTTTCGCCTCTCCAATTTGGCGAGCAGCTGTTTTGATTTGAAATCAGCAGTATTATCTCTTCATAACGTTTCTTTCACCTTTAATGCTCCTGACAAGGTAAGACTCATAAATGATCTGCACCTCTATGTCTTTAATGATCCTTGCTCAGTGTATGTGCGTCCAAATCTGTTTTTTCCCACCTTCCGACAACACTATGATCGTTGTGGCCAAGTAAGCAGAGAGGAGATTTAATAAGTTCAAACACAACCTGCAAAATGAGCATCGACAGGAATGCAAAGCTGGAAGGTTATTAAAAGAAAATATTTTGCAATGATCCATAAGGTGCGCCAAAGCTGTACAAAAATTGCCAGAGAAAGGATGAGGGATGGCATGCAGTGGGTAGGTGGATCGCTTATATTTTTAGCTTTGCTGTGTTTACCCCTTCAATGCTCGGGAGACGAGAGATTGTAACAGATTTCTGAAATATCGCTGTCAAGTATATTGCATAAGTTCTGTTCATCTATCAACATCTTGTTCCAACCTTGGAGCGTATTCGAATTGGGTTAGTTGAGACCCATTTGAGTCCAGTACAAATAGTTGACGTGCCTAGAGAACTATGTAGCCGACCAACTGCAAGGCATTTATCCCATTACTATTCATGTAAACAATATTCAACGCATATTCAATACAACAATATACATTAGCGTGTAAGATTCTATGGTAATTATGGATGATAGAATAAGAAAAGTCAGTACAGTAGCAAATATCTAAAAGATAGCGTAGTAAGAGATATACGCAAGACACCGACTAATTACTAGCAGACACAGATTTTAATTGCCAATGACTAACTTCACTGCTACTTGTGCGCAGGATGTGTGAGAAAAACGAGGCAAGACACTGGTAACAAGGCGACCACAGGCTTCGATGAAAAAAAAAACAAAACGTGAACTTGAAACAAGCTGCAAATGCTCATTAAGTGACAGTACACGGACTATTTTAAAGAATGCCTTTTAACGTCACAAGTTAGGAATGATGACACGCGAATAGCCAAGACAAATAGCCTCCTCCAAGAGACAGAAGCAGGGACCATGATTTTCGGGAACTACCTGGATCTACCTTGTACAGACAAGGCTTCAGAAACTTTTAAGCAAATGCATTTGCAGGTATAAAACCGAAGTCTACAACCTTTCCAGCGTCCCCTGTGCTGCGCACAAAATAGATAGACATTTCCTCAATATCATTCAAAAAGAACAAAGATTTTCATAATAGATGTAGTTATATATGGTAGGTGTAAAGCTGTGTTCCATTGCCTGGTGCTATGGCCTTCCTTGTCAGCGGCTAAAATGCCAGTTAAAAAGAAAGAAAAACAAATTTCATGCTATCGTACTGATTCTAATTGATACGGCATAGCTATGTGTAGAAGTCCAAGAAAGTGCCATTGATACTTGAAGAATGACAGCCAAGAAGAGATTTTTGGGAATGGTAAACACAACACGCAGAAACCCAACTGACATGAGATATGCACATGGATTAGCTAAAGTTTATGACTGTCCAGATGGCACAAATATGTGCTAATCAACAATAGAGGGTCGTTGCAATTCAAGACTTAATGCGTTCTTACAAGATTAGCATGCGTAAAACTCCAAGATAAAGAGATATATATATCAAAGATTCAGTTCATATTGAACGATTCAAACTGCCTGAAAATTTGATAAAATTTCTAAGTTTTATAACCATAGCCAGCATCTTGCTCCTTATAACAAAAGATTTCTTATTAGCAGATTTCTAATAAAAAATGGAACAAGTTTTCAAATGAAACAGTTTTTGACATGGATATAATATTAGACGAAGATAACCAACACATATATGTAAAAACTCTTAGGAGGCCCTCCTTCTAGCGCCAAATGTGAGTACCTTTAAAAATCTGCAAACACTATACTCAAACAAGGGTTAGTATCAACAAATCCTTCAAGAATACTCCTATGAAATACATTGTAAATGTTCCAAAATGCCACAAAAGATAAAGAAAAGCCAAATGCATGATGAAAACATTCAACAAATTACCTATTCCATAGTTGGATTGGTGTCACATGTGCTAGTGACCCTTTCCCAACCCTTGATCAAAGCTAAGATGATAAAATGCAAATGGATATGGTGGAGTGATGATAAACAAGATCAAATCTCAAATGAAGAGAGTAACCTTGCATGAAATTGTGAAGGATTTGCTTGAGGATGAAGCACCTATTTAAAGATTTTCAAAATGCCAAGTGTTGAAGAGGGACCAATGTGGGATCAAAAACAAGCCAATGAGTTGAGGACACTTGTCATCATGTGATTAGTTGATGTATGTGCAAGATTTGGGAAGAGTGCCCAAGAGGGGGAATTTTGAATTCAAATTTGCAATAAATTTTGAGAGGGGGACAAGAAAGAAGAGCAATAAATGCCCTGTTTGACTTGTCATGTTGAGAGAAAATGAGGTTTTAATAAATCAATAAAATTGATTTATTGTGCAAGTAACTAGGTCTAGATAATGCAAGTGGGATGTGATTAGTATTAGATTAGGATTAGATGATGATCATGCTGATTAATGCTGATTAGATGATTTGACTTTTAGGACTTAAAATACTTGATTTATTGAGATTAGAAAATGATGGAATATGATTTAAGATTTGATTTAAATGGCTTTTTGATTTTAAATAACCTTAGGCAATGAGATTATTTAAATGGATGAAGGTGATGAATGGATCCAATGCAATATCTAGTTCAATTGATAAATGATCCTGATCGAATGCATAATGTAAATTTTGCATGTCTACAAACTCAAATACTATCCAAACAATGCCTTAACCAAGACCACACTATGATCTTAGAATCTTTCCCTATGGGAAATCAGTTCAATGTGTTACTTGCGGATAAGGGTACCCTCCTCGACTCATCCCAATGAAGTGTCATATTTAATCCTGGAATGTGTGGGGCTTGACTATCCTTGCTCGTAAATACCAAGTCAAATAGTCTATCCAATCAAACCAAACAGATGTCCTCATGCTTCAAGAAGTAAAAGCTAGTGGTGTTCATTTAGATGCTACCCTTGCTGCCATTTGGCAGGGGGAAATTTTGCTCCATACCAACCATGATGATGGTGGAGGAGGCATTGTCTTGGGTCTCACCCTTGGCTAGCTAATAAGGTAGTGGCTACTAGTGTTGATACCAATAATTGTTGTGTTTGGGCCACTATTATCATTAATGATGCTCTTATTGGATTTTGCTCCATTTATTCTCCAAATGCTCCTTCTAAGAGAATCCTTTTGTGGGATTGGATTCATTTACACCTACCTAATGCTCAATGGATCTTGGGGGGTGACTTTAACATGGTTGAACACCCATTTGATCATAGTTGGAATAATTCTTCATGCCTATCCTAATATGAATTTGAAGCTTGGACCTTGGCATGAAATGACCTTGGAGTTCATGACCCCCTTTTGGATAAATCCAACATTCATATGCTACACTGGTACACTTGGAACAATTGTCGTGAAGGTATTTTGCAAAAAATGAGTAGGCTGGATTATTTTTATATCTCCCCTAATTGCACTATCGAACATCGTGATGATCACCTTGTTTACCTAGATCTCTTAGCTACTCTTTCTGATCACCTTCCAATTTTTACCACCCATGTGCTCTCCAACCATAGCCCCCTCTGCAAAGATTTTCCATTCAAATTGAATGTATCTCATCTCAAAAATCAGGATTGCATTGATGGCTTAATTACTACTTGGAACTTTGAGCCAAAACCTCAACATGATAGATGGATCAGCTGGTGGGAGAGAACTATTGCAAGATGCACTTCCTTTCATCATGAATATGGGAGACAAAGTGCTGCTCAAAATTGTAGGCATGAAAAATCACTTAAAGGGAAACTTGAACATGGACGTGCTATCCTAGCTATAAACCCACAAAACATCTCTATGCAACAATCAATCACTAATACTAAAAATTTGTTTCAAAAAATGGCTGCTTATAAAGGAAAAGGTGCTCAAGTTCGTGCTTGTCTCTAGTGGATCAAGGAGGGGGATTGCGGGACCAAGTTTTTCTTTCAATATTTACAACACAAACACAAAAAGGAACACAATTTTGTTATCAAATCTGTTTGATGGATCTCTGCAGACTAGCCATGATGCCATTTTACAAAATTTCTATGAGCACTTCAAAAATATTTTTATAGATGAATCTATTAATGATGACCTCCTTCCCATCCTTGAGGACTGTGTTGTAGGCTGTGTCCCCCAAAAAATTGATCCAAAATACAATAAATTTCTTGACCACCTATTGTCAATAGAAGAGATTGATGACACCCTTCAGTGTATGGCGGCAGAAAAAAGTCCTGGCATTCATGGGTTGCCAATGGAGTTTTATAGGGCTCTTTGGCCTCATATTCGCGAGGATTTTTATAATGTTTACCTTGAAGGAATTGAAACGAGATCATTAAGACCTAGATTATTAATCAAGGCCTGATTAAGCTCATTCCTAAAGGAAAATATGATGACACCATTAATGGTTGGTGACCTATTACCTTCCTCAACACTTCTTATAAAATCATCACTAAAGTGCTTGCAATGTGTTCAATTAAAAAAATCACTCAAGACATTGTTCGACTTGAACAAACTAGTTTCTTAGGAGGGAGATTCATTCTGGAAAATTTGGTTCTTGCTTGGGAAACTACTGAATGGGCATAGAAAACTACCCAAGATGCTCTAATTATTAAACTTGACTTCGATAAATCCTTTGATCGTATTCCCTGACCATTTATCCTTAATATATGCTAAAATGGCTTGGCTTTGGCCCCAAGTTATGCAAGCAAGTTAGTATGTTGTTTGTGGATGCTAATGCCAAAGTTTCAGTGAATGGAACCCTCTCCCCCCAATTCCCCTTTCAAAAATCCATTCGTCAAGGCTACCCTCTTGCTTCATACTCTTTTGTTCTTGCAACTAATGCTCTTGGCTATCTCTTGCAACATGCTCTATCCATGAAACTTATACATGGTATATTGCTACTAGGTAATGCAAAATCCCTTAATTCCTACTTTTTTGATGATAGCATGCTCTTTATAAAAAATTCTGCTGAGGAAATGGCCCACACTTTAGATATTTTGGATCTCTTTTGTTCTATCTTTGGTTCCAAATTGGAAATGCGTAAAACTGAATTCATTATGTGGTGTAGGGCACCTAGGTCTTCTTGTAGAAAGTTGAAAAGTGTTAGTATTTTGGTGTGGTTAAATAATTTTTTTTGTAATAAGGTCTCTAAATACCATTTTTTAGGTGTTTGTGTTGAGTTTGAGTCCTAGGAGTGAAGTAGGGTCTTTTGTAAAAGGTGTCAAATGTTGTCAAAAGTGAATAAGCAAAATTTGCATTTCTTGCAGTTTTGAGAAGTTGAACCGTTGTGATTTGAAATTTTGTTGTTGAACGGTTGATTATGTGTTGGAATGTCTTTAAAAACATTGGGGAACATTGGTTCAAGGTTTAGTTGTTGAGAATTTGAATTTGAAATAACAAAATGCTATGCTTTTTGTGTTTGGAGACTTAATTTGCTGCTAAACTATTCTGTACGAATCCGTACATCCTAGGAGTGAACAAAATTTTATTGTAAGTGATGGTGCTTTGAATTCTCGTTCATTTTCATTTGGTTTCAATTGATTTCATCAAGTTTGGAGTAACTTATAGTATATTTACTCGAAATTGTTTAAAACCCCCACTAGGGTGTGTATTGACTGTAAATAATGGATTCCTCTACATTCTACCAATGAAAAGGCTTCAAAATCGGTGGAATGGATGTAGGTAGGATTTATTTTGTGTTCTCAATGTGGCAAGAGTAGGGGATGAAGGTTGGTGCAAATTTGTTGATGCCCTAGTAAAAAAACCTCATGTTTTAGGCATAAGAGATGCATAGGAGTTAGGGTTTGAAGAAGAATTCTTAGGTAGTGATTGAAATTGCTTGGAAAAGGGTTTGATAGTCACCACATGATTTTTTTGGGCTGTTGGAATGGAGCTTTGAATATTGGAGTGTGAAAACCTTGTTGTGACCTAGTGAAGCAAGCCTATTTAGGCCTAATTCAAAGCGTAGCAACAGAAATTTGGCCTTTGTGTTCCAAAACACCCCTACCTGCAATTGAGATATGTTGTTAAAGGGATAAAGGGTATCTAAATCTGTAATTAGGTTTTGGGTGTGAAGTATTTCATGAAAGTTATGTGGAAAAACCCATGTTTGAAGTGCTACTAGGGAAATAGGAGGTAATGAGTATGGTTCTAAGTTTGAAAATTTTGAGTTGTTGAGTTAGTTTTGTGATCATCCACCCTACTTTGTATCATTATGACCTACCCTAACCCTCGACCTCCTTGAATTCCAAGTGAGTGGCATGAAGTTAACCATGGATCTATTACTTGATACCTTGGGATTCCTTTTGGAATTGGCGTCACTCTCAAAGACATGTGGAAGTGGTTTATATGTAAAGTCAAGAAAAAGCACATGAATTGGACCAACCGATTTCTCTCTAAGGTTGGACGTATCCAAGTGGCAAAAAAATCCTCTTGGCCAACCATGTCTATATCTCTTCTTGTTGGATTCCCTCTAAAAGTTGTTATAACCAACTGACACAACTGATAAGGAGTTTTCTTTGGGCTAAATGGGGCAATAAGAAAGGCCTTCCTATAACCTCATGGACACATTGCATCCAACCAAAAGATAAAGAAGGTTTGGGAATCATTGGCCCATAAACTCAAGGTATATACCTTACTTCAAAATGGATTGTTAGTGCTTTAAATGGAGATACCCTTTGGAAATGTTTGGTTCGACATCACATCCAATCAACTATAGTTGGGAAATCTTGGGCTTTGGTTAATTGGAAAGATAAAATTCTCCTTGCACCCTTTTTTAACACTCATGGATTTGTCCCCTTTAATTCCATTTGGTCGGCTTGGCAGATAACCTCTTGTAGGCTATCTTGGTTTGATAAAACCTTGAGTCATGGCCTAAGCTTTGCCACTTCCTCTATTTGGTGGAATCATTTAATCCTATAGGAAGGAAAACCTCTTGCTACTGTCAAAGAGTTCAAAGGAAAACACCTTTTTAAGAAAGTAATTCAGACCTTCCAAGACCTATGGGATCCTACTAGCTTTACTTGGTTGTCTTGGCAACAACTCAAATCACATTTTAACTTGTCCTCCATTAACAAGTATCTACTTCTAAGAATCCAACAGCTAGTGACCCCTGAACTCTCATGTTTGATGTCCACACATTGCCATGATAATTTAATTAAGGATTGGAAATGGCCTAATACATGGAGCATTCAAAGGTTTCCTCTTAAGATCATCTACAGACAACTCCTCCCAACTTTCTCCTTCGCTCCCTATCTTAATTCTAACTGGAGGTATAAAATTAGTAGAGCTCGGTGGAACAAGTAAAGATTTTAGATTTGGAAATCAAAAGCTGACGTTCAGTCTCAACTAACAAGTTGGAAAGTTCTCAATTCCAAGTTGCATGTTGGTGACCATCTTTCTTTCATCTACCCTCCCCCAATTTTCCCATTTTGTGTGAAAAAAGAATCTATTTGGAACCAAGGTAAATGGGGGTGAAATGGTGTTTAAATGCTATCACACCCACTTTCAAGATGATTCTACTCAAGGATAACCCTAGAGATCTCAATGCAAAAGAGAAAGAGATCTTATAATAGGGTTGTCCTAGGGGATGAAAGTAGACTAATAAGGGGTTCACCACCTAGTTTAGACTGGGAAAAGATAATGAAATGCAAGATGAAATGAAAAACCCTAATTGAATGTAAAGTAGTACTAAATGACCTAGAAAAGTGAATGAAATGAAACAAAAAACTACAAAACAAAATGTGTGTACCTGGGAATCTAGAGAAGGATGGATGGAGGTCTAGAATACTAGAAAATTTTCTTTTACTGTTGAATGGGACTCTTTCTCCAAGCTGGGCGAATCAATCCAATTTTTCTAAAACTGTGCAAGAATAGGTTTTAGACAAAAGGGTATATAAATTTGCAAAATCCTAAAATTTGATTGAAACTGGGACTCATTCGCTAGAAGTGGCAAATCAGTCTAGTTGGGATTTTTTTAAGCTTCAAAGGCTGATCTAGCTCTTCTCAATTTGCTCTGTCCTTCATGATTAGTCTTTGGATCCGAATCTCTGATTTGCATCCTGTAGGTAATCTCCAATTCTCTCCAAGGCTTGATGACAACTTTGACAACTTTGAATGATTTACAAATTTTCTCTAAGATCTTGCTCCTTAGGAAATATGCAACCTATACCTACAAATCACACACAAAGGAGAGGAAAATTTTTTGTTGGGTTAGTGGATATGTGTTTTCCTTGGTCAAACCCTGTTTTGGAAATCAATCCTTGAAATGAAATCAAATAAGAATGGAGAATAATGAATGAAAAAATAACAATGTTGCACCTCAACAAACCCTAGTAATAAGGTGTTACAAATATGCTTGAGATGGCTGCAATGGATGTAGATCTTGAATCTAGCTTGAATGATGTTTATCTTGAATGAAACACTTGCTTGAATCACAATCCCTACATCACAATTGTTAGCACAATAACAAACATGATGCAAAAAATATTTGACATGATGATTGATGCTTGAAGAATGCTCTAAAATGCTTAATAATCTGCCCTGGAATGCTCTTGAATGCTCTTTTGAATGCTTGTGAACTCTTGTTTTCTTCTTAGATTGCTAGATATGAAAATATGAGTGAAAGAACCTTGTATTTATACTCAATTATGCAAGAATTTTTGAAATTACAACACTACATGCTGACATCAGATCTAGGAGAATAAAATCTCGCCAAAAAATTGGATTAATTTAGATTTTGGGCCACACGGGGCTCATTCACCCAAGGTGGCGAATGAGTCCCATCAGCCATAATGTATGGGACCAAAAATCAAAAGTGCTTAGTAATGTGTAAAATTTGGTTCGAGACCAAAAGACCTAGGTGGGACCCATTTTCCCAAGGTGGCGAATGAGTCCTAGATCACTACATCAGGGCCATTCAAACTAGAAACACTTGAATTATGATTAGTTAATGGTTGGTGTCAGGATTATCCTTGAAAAGATGCATTAAATGAGGCTTGTGGATACAAAATAGGGCCAATTAAAGCATAAGAAAGCCCAATTATTAATGAAAAGCCTAGAAAAGTGTGAAAGTGTGTTACAAAACTTTACAACACTTCAAATAAGGTAAGATTAATGTTAAAAAGAGGTTTATTAGGTGTAATTAATTAATAACACCTTCAAAAAGTGTGAAAGTGAGTTACAACACTTCGCAAAACTTTAGCAAGGTACCATTTAAATCCATTAGTTCACAAGGGCCCAAGACCTAATGTAAATGTGTTAACCACATTACAACACTAAATCAAGGCAACGTTAATCCGAACTCACAAGGAGAGCCCAAACAAGCCAAAAAAAGTAGAAGGGATACTTTTTCCATGACTCCATCTAGTCCCCACTTTAGTGAGAGGATGAACTTGCTTCAAACTCACACTAAAGTAGACAAACATGCATCAAGAGGGGTCCAAGTGTACCAATGCCAGTAAGATGAGACGACAACGATCAAGCCCCTAGGATCAAGGTCCCATAACAAACCAACATAGGCATAGAAGAACACACATGAGAATGATATAAAGAGCAACAACAAAGCACAAGCATGCACTATCAAAGAAAAAGAGATAAATAAAAAATAAGAGTCGAATCAAGCTTCGACTGTTTGTGCATCACAATGTGGATTGGATCTAGGTTGTTTGTCTGAAAAATGTATACTCACTCTATGGTGGTGGAACTCGTGGTTGTCCACTGGGTGAGAAGTCAAAAAAGGTGAGAAACATATAATCATGGCTGGTATACACTCACACACATGCACAAGTGGCTTTGGGGAAAGTCATGCCTTGGTCGGGCTTCCCACTCAAACCATATCAAAGTTATACCCCTTGATAACTTTAATAAGGCACCACGCAAAAATAGTCTTCAAGCTTCATGAGACAAGCAAAACTTCGTACGCTTGGAGCTCATGAACAAACAAGATGGATCCACAGGCATGGAAGCTATGTTATGCAAGGTGGCCATATAAATGAAAAATGCAAAGTGAAAAATGAGGAATGTTCAAAGGAGTCTTGATTAGTTCATGCAAGGTCTTAACTTAGGGAACATTGTGCCTAATGTCTCCAAGAGATGACCAAACAAGGAATAGAAGATTCACAACTTAGGGAATGCAGTGTGTCACATCAAGCCACTAGGAGGAATGTAATATGCTACGAGAGATCATTCTCTTAAGGGACACCGTACCCAATGTCATCCACAAAGCGAAAAATGCATCATATAAAGTAAGAAGACTGCACAATGAATCGTGATAAAGAAAAATGCAAAATAATAATGCCAATGTATGCCCCCACTTTAAAGAATTGCTAAACACCATGCTGTGAGCAATTAATTTAAAGTAAAAAATGATAAATTCAAACAAGAAAGAAGACATGAGAGCCAACTTGGAAAGGCCTATGCCAAGTCATATGTTTCCAAGTAAAGCCATGCCATGTGAGAGAAAAGAGAGGGGTTTCCCCCAAAATGAAAAACACCAAATACATAAGGGATCTATGGATTTGGGGTCAGTATGTTCTTGCTACAATGATATTAGAGAGCTCAAAATGGTCATCATTCCCCAAATACACATAGAATTGGATGAATGATACAAAGAGAGCGAGAACAAAGAAAAACCTTTCGGTTCAACATGAAAGAGACATGAATGTCTCAATGCCTTGAGTCATCCCAAAAAGGAAAAAAAAAGACAAAATGAAAAGATAAAGGAACAATTTTTTTTTTTGGGTCAACATGGAAGAGAAATGAATGTATCGACGCCTTGTGTCATCCCCAAAAGGAAAAAACAAGACAAAATGAAAGATAAAGGAAAATAAAAAGCTTTTGGGTCAACATGGAATAGACATGAATGCCTCGACGCCTTGTGTCATCCCCAAAAGGAAAACACAAGACAAAATGAAAAGATAAAAAGAGAAAGTAAAATATTGATGACATAGAGAAGAATGAAGGTATAAATAGAGAAATGTCAAAAAGAGAGAGGGAACATCAAATAGAACATCACGGGGAATCACATCATGCACATGCAATCACACAAAGGAAAAAGAAAGATGCAAAAGGATAGTAAGGCATATGCGAGTCAACCTAAAGAAGGTCATCTGCCTCCCAATTTTAGTATATATAAATGGAAGGTAGAAAACAAATCTAAGGGACAACAAAAAATGCATTACTAGGACAAGGCTATCTACCTCTTTCCCCCATTAAGTGCAGGAAAAGAATGAGCCAAGGTAGGTGATGGGGAAGGTCATGTAACAGTGAGAATAGAATATTCTACAACTATTACATGAAAAATGGGTGGAAAAAGGATGTGCTATGGAGTCACTTGATGACAATAATTTCCATCAAAGTTGTAACAAGGGATTTTGGCACCCTAATCCCTTCTAGCACTTCTAGGGTTTTTCACCTAAAAGGAGAAAGAAGGGCCAAAATGGGCAATTGTCACATTCAAAGATAATACAAGAGTAGACAAAATATGAATGAAGTATGCCAATGTAATGATCTAAACGTAATACACTGAAAAAATAAATGAGTTACAAATGCAAAACCTAATAAATGTAACTTGTTTGAAAACACATCGTGATATGCAAAAATGACCTAGAAATGATTGTGAAACAAAACATAAACTTGTAAAAATGGAAGTATGCACCTAAAAGTTGGAAAGTGGTTGGATGGAGGTTTGGAATGCTGCAAAGGACACTGAAAAATCCCACTGGGACTAATTCGCCATTCTAGGAAAATTAGTCTTGTTTCTGACAAAGTCTGTCAGAATAGGTTTCAAGGTACTAGGTGCTCAGATTTGAAGAAAAGTTACTTTCTATACTTCAATGATGGGACTAATTCACCACCAATGGTAAATTATTCCACCTCTGAATTTTTGAAAACTCAAAGTTGGAATCTATAGCTTTCTATCTGCTCCTCAAATACCCAAATTTGAAAATATGATTTATCACACTTGGGATGACTTCTTGTTGATGATTTGACTTATGTGGATGATTTGACTTAGTTGACAACAAAATGATCTCAATATGTTTGCAACCTATTCTTCGATGTTTTCCAAGCCTTCAAGGTACCTAAATCCGCAATCACACAAAGAGGAAGATAAAATTTTTGAATGTTAGGGCATGGGGGTTTGCCTTGGTCAAACCCCTTTTAGGTGTAACAAAGATTTTGGCTTCCAAAAGTCTTTCTAGCACTTCTAGGGTTTCTCACCTAAAAGGATAAAGATGGGCCAAAATGCAATGTTCACATTCAAATATTAATGCGATATGGATGCAATATGTCTAAATAAACTGATTTAAATGTAGAAAACTAATGAAAGCTATTGATTATTGAATAAAAGCTAAATAAATACAACTTGTTTGAAAACACATTATGTAATGCAAAAACACCTAGAAATGAATACAAACTGCAACAAAAATGGATGAAACTGAATGTGTGCACCTGAGATCTCGCTGGAGGATGGAAATGACTTCTCAAATGCTACTGATCTTGATTTTTAGGCTTGGTAAGACTCAATTTCCGTTTTGGGTAAATCAGTCCCAGTTCTATGACAATGTTCCAAAACCTGTTTTAGACAAATGGGTATCCAAAAATGCAGAAACCAAAATCAGGCCTAGAAGTGGGACTCATTTTCCACCCGTGGTGAATGAGTCCACTTTTGAATTTTTGAAGATTCAAAGGTGGAAACAAGAGCCTTCGGTATGCACTTTCTGCTTCTCCAGGTGTTTGATTCTAAAACTATCAAATTCAGGCCTCAAAGTGACTTTTTTAGGGTATTTTGACTTATCCAATGAAGAGATGACTTGAACAACATTGCAATGCAATCTTCATTGATTTCTAAGTCTCTAATATGTCTAGATCTACAAACACACAAGATAAGAAAGATAAATGTTGGATGTTAGGGCATGGGGGTTTGCCTTGGTCAAAACCCTTTTTAGGTAATTGAACCAAAATGATGAAAGAATGTAATGAAACATGCAACAATGAAGTCAATACCATTCCATGATGATTGATCTTGAAGTTTTGCAGCAAAAAATGAAGAATCTTCCCTTGAATGTCCTTGGAAGCTATCTTGGTGACTTGCAATGATGAAACCCTAGCTTGCTTGACTTGATAGAGAAGATAGATGATGAATAAATGATGTGAATGATTTAGGGGTTGAAATGGATGGAAAAACACTTATTTATACACACCTATAACGTAATAACCCAATAATACATCATCACAGGCCGACATAAGGTCTTTTTGAATAAAAATATGAAAGAAAATTTGAATTATTTTGAATTTGGAGCCAAGAGGGACTCATTCGCCACCCATGGCAAATGGGTCCCACTCTAGGCTTGTAAGTGGGTGTTGGGAATTAAGTTGCATTTAATGTTGTTTTTCAAGTTTACATTAAAAAATGCACTTAGTTAAGTCTTATGAGTGCATGAAGGGGTCAAATAAAGCATAAGAAAGGTGTAAATAGTGATAACAAGCCTAGAAAAGCATGAAATCTTGTGACAAGACTTTACAACACTTTGAAATAGGATTCGATAAGGGATAAAAATTGGATTTTTAGGTGAATTGTAATGAGAATAGTCTAGAAAAGTGTATAAATTTGTTACAACACTTCACAACACCTTCACAAGACGTCATAATTTGAATATTTAGGATCTGCTGTGAATGAAGAAATTACATTGCAACATTAAATCAAAGCAAAATAGATCAAACATCATAAGAGAAAGACCTAGAAGACCATGAAAATGTCAATGACCCATTTTTCTATGGTACATTTAGCCCCCACTTTAGTGAGAGGATGAACTTGCTTCAAACTCACACTAAAGTTGCCATGCAAGAGAGATCCGAGTGTACAGATGCAAATGACAAAGATCAAGAAGGTAGTCAAGCCCATAGGATCCAAGATCCCAAGTCAAACCATCAAGATACATAATCATACAATGGAAGGAACTAAAGGAAAGAAGAGTGGGGTGGAAAATATGGGCTCACTCTAGGGCCATAAACATCAGGTTGTTTGTGGGGTGAGATGTCCCAAAGAAGTGGTTTAGTGAGAAAGTCATGCCAGTGTGTTGGCTTCCCACTGTATAATGAGAAAGTCATGCTAGTGTGTTGGCTTCCCACTGTATAATGAAAAAGTCATGCCAGTGTGTCGGCTTCCCATTATACAAACTATACCAAAGTTATGCTCCTAATAAATTTGATAAGGAACCACAATGAAAATGCTTTTTTAAATGTTTCTGAATCTAAAAAAATTGTTAAAGGGGATTTTGCTTTGTTCAGGTAAGGTCTTCTTCTTAGGGAGAATTGAGCCTAATGTCTCCAAGATAGGACAAGTCAGAGTGTCAGATCATTATCCATGGGATGCCTCATTCACATCAGGCCACTTCAGTTGATCATTATTCCCTTGTCAAATCATTATCCATGGGATGCTTTATTTGCATCAGGCCACTTTAGTTGATCATACACTCTTGGAAGGCATCAAATCCAATGAAACCACCAAGGAGAGGACACGTCACAAGAAAAAGTAAATCATGCCATGAAATTTGCAAAAATATGTTGTCTATGTATGCCCCCACATTAAAGCGGTTGCTACACCATTACTGTGAGAAATTGGTTTAAAGTAGAAGAGGGTATGAGAGCTTATTCAAAAAAACCTATGCCAAGTCATATGTTTTCGATAAGTTGCGTCATGAAGAAAGGGAGTATGTCACATGCGATTCAATCTTAAGACATGTACACATCTCAAGCTTGATCTTATATGTTCATGAAAGGTTAACGATTAGTCAAAAGAGACAACAAAAAGTGACATATAGGGATAAGGCTTTCTAACCCTTTTCCCCCACTTAGTGCAAGACAAGGGTGAGCCTAGAATGGATGATGGTATGCTGCCCCTTGCAATGGATGCAAAACATGAAATAGTGAGTATGTGATACAACTATTGCATGGTAGGGAGCAACAACTAATGTTATTTCTGTGGATAAGGAAACAAAGTTTCTGCTTGATACATGTTTAATGAGATATCTATCAATTTAGGATGTACCAAGGGTAGAGTTTGCTTGGAAGAATATTGAGTGATAGTATGGATGTTGAGTGAAGGTTTGTTGGATGGGTTGATTTCTATGAAATGACAATCGTCAAGACCATGATTTGGAAGAATGTGGTTGGGTGTATTGTGAGCTTGTTTCTTAGCACACATAGGGGGATGATTAAGGGTTGGATGTTTTTGAGTATCAATAGTGGTGATATAAGAAGGAGGCTTTATTTGGTTGTCTTTTTTCTCTAAGGTATCATTCTTATGTTCCATAATAACGACCCTAGGAGGAGAGTTAATATGTCCATCACATGTCATTATTGGATTTGGCAAGATAGCTTCATCGCTCCTAGGAGAGACATGAAGAGAAGGATAACTAGGAGCTTCATGGTTACTAATGATTGGACTTTTTGTTCAAATAGATCTTCCATGACGATATCTTCTAACACTAAACTATCTTCTTCATGTGTAAAAAAGATATTAGGAGTTCAGAAAAGGGTTGATTTTCATGATTGTCTATACTTACATCCTCATGTCCTAGAATGGCGTATGGAGTAGGATAGGTAGGATTGTCATAGCTCTCAATCATATCCTCCACACAAATTTTTTTGTCATGATCGTTCACGAGTTTATCCTTATTCACTAAAGGATTTTCATAAGTAGGGGAGGTGTTGGGAGATGAATGAGGAATCGGTAAGGTAGTGGCAATGATTTTAGCTTTGTGTGTGTTAGAATTGAGATATAGCTTTGATTACCATGTTAGAATTGGCTATGGATGCCAAGATCTTGAGACCAAATGGAAAGCACAAAAGAGAGAACAAAATGTGACAAGAATAAACTGTATTCTTATCAATATGATTCAATGATATGATTGCGATTGTGTTACAATGAGAGAGACCCCTTGGTTATATAGCTAAGGTGAGATGCAAGATGTCATAGGATTATGACAAGTGTCTTAATCATATGACATGAGACAACTAATCACACTTACCTAGGTTCACATGTAGTAGTTGTCAATATATAAGATATCAAATAATGACAACTAACACCTTCTAGAAAGATTCCTTCCTATGACCTAAGTAAACTTAACATGTGTAAATAAGTCCCCTAGTAATGAATTAACTAGGTAAAAGAATTTATTTACACCAACACCCCCCCTTAAGTGCAACTTAGGGAGTAGCAGATTAGTATGCAAATGACACAAAGATGCAAAGATGGGTCCTAAATACTAGGCCATGTTAGGTACCCATGTACATGCAATGCAATCTCTCACAAATAGAGAAAAGGAGAAAACCCTGTGGGACAAAACTCCTCCCCAAAAGAGAGATGAAATACAAAAATAGAAATGCTCTCAATGAAGAATGAGAAGGTAAAAACCCCATGTGAGGAAAAAGACCCCCCTAAGAGAGAAGTAGAAGAGAGACAAGGCAGCCCCCCCTCAATGTTGAGTCTCCTACAATGATGGTAGAAGCTTGACATTTAATGTTGAAGATGATCCAATCTCGTTGAACAACATTCCTCCCCTTAGGAAGAAACAAAACCATGGATGTATGTAGGATGTCAGGAATATGGATGATGGATGATGTCTCTGAAGCATGCTCAAGTTTCTCCATGCTAATGTTGAAAGTTGACACACTCCAAACAGGCATTCTAGGCCAAATTGCTGATGAGGACAATTCAACATCTAGTAGAGATGAATGTAGAAAACGATCCAAAGACAATGATATCCCATTTGAAGATAAAGAAGCCTCCTCCAAATGTTGTCCAAAAGTATCCACAGTCATGTCAAACTGCAAGGAATGATCATGTAGAGATTGAACAAGAGGGTCAAGGTGTTCCCTCACAACAACTGAAGAAGGAGCATCTTCATCAAAGAGAAGATGAATTCTATCAATGATGTCCCCAAATCTTCAAGATGAGACTCCACAAACAAGTTTGAAATACCTGTCAAGACGCCATCACAAGTAGCCATATCTGGAAGACTATGTATGTCTTGTTGGACTGAATCACAAGGAACCAAAACTCTTGAGTCACAAGTATCCTTAGGTACAATAGTAGATGGAGATGTGATCTCAATAGGAGGAGGAGAAGCAAGAAGTCTCTGTCAAATGGACATTCAAGACATTTATTAAACTCAAGCTCCTCTAAAGTATCATCATCATAGGGTATATTATCAGCATCATCAAGGGGAATTAAACAATTTGTAGCATGATCATCTGGGAATGGAGAGATATGATGGTCTCCAAAAATCTCCCAAATCTTGGTCCAAAGTGTGTGTGGGCACTTGATATCTAAGATCTCCACAGGAATATCAACACCAATATATGAACCAATTAATCCTACAATGTGATCATTATTATTACCCCAAATTGATTGCTTCCAAGGTGTGTTTGGTTCAGGTATGAGCCCATAAAGGTATGGTAAAAGATTAAGCCACCTGAGATGTTTCAGGATCCCTTTCTTCCAAGACTCATAATTATCCTTATTCAACATTACCACAAAAGGATGAATAGAAAAACCCATGATACCTCCTCAAATGATCAACACAAATGAATCAACCACACGATTACCCCCCCAAATTAACTCAATCAAAGAATCCCCCAACAATATATATGAGCTTGTCACTTTATCAGTAGTGCATTTACAGTTGCCACTTGCCAAAAATAATAAAGTGGTCTTGATCTTAGTACATGCAAATGCCAAATTTGGCCACATAATCAAGTACAGTTTTTGGTACAAAATGAGATCAATATGATCATAGCACTAAGAAGTACACAAAAAATCATGAAATTTCAAAAAAAACTACACCCAAAAATGTCACAGTAGGAGCAAGCTATGAGCTCCCGAAGTTCCCAAAATGAGGACGAAGCAGCAACACCTGTGAGAATCTAAAAATTCTAGAAATTCCAGACACCAAAACCAAAAGCTCATTGCACCACTGTGTAGAGCACAACAAATATCCCAAATAAAAAAAAATTGCATTGAAAAAGGAGGTCATATGCTTGAGTTATGAAGCTCCAAATTTTTCCTTCCAAAAACAAAATGCAAACGGTGAGGGGGAAAAAAAATTTCAAAGCAGTGCCAACGTAATACTGATGTCAGCAGTCCACAAAGTTAAATTTGGCATCCTATGGCCACCAAAAAAGAATATTCACCTCCAAACGAAATATTTTGTGGGTGGAATATGCAGACCGAATATTCTGGTGCGGTTTTCCAAGATCTTTGGCCTTGTTGAAATATTCTTCACTGTTGTCAAAATTTCCCACAAACCACTGGTGGAAATTTGAGTGCCGGTTATTTTAAATCTACCAAATTTTTTTATTGCCAATAGCCGAAGATGTGGTAGGGTTCGTCACTTGCTTGGCGATTGAATAGCCACCACGTGGCAGGCTCGGGTGGCTTTGGTACCTATACGTTGCGGCAGGTACAAAGTGTCTTGTATAGGTCTACGGACAAGTCCACAGACTTGTATATTTTTTTTAATTTTTAATAATTTTTTTTGATTATACAACGATTGAAATATGAAGTTTTTATTAAAAAATTTCAAAAAAATTTCAATTGAAGGATATTATTATTTTTTCTTTAGAAATCGTACCAATGCCAATTATGATGACCTGGGGGGTCGTACGACTACCTAGGCAAACAAATTTTCCCTCACCAAACAACTACTCCGATTTGGATGATTTGGTAGTTGATCTTAGGGTTTTTGGCCCTTCTGGATGCGATGGCAGGGTTGGATTTGACCCAAAATGCTCCAAAATTGCAGCTACCTTTTGGATTTGGCAACCACACTTTAGCTTCAAACCCTCTTAGATTTGGCCTTGTATGTCCAATTTGGACGAAACAAAAGGAAAAATATACTTTCTCGAACCTTCCAGATGCAATGGTGAGCTTAGATTTGCACCAACAAGGTCTGATATGAACCTGCAATAAAGAGCCAAAAATGGAACCCTTCCAATTCTGGTATCTTTCTTCAGAAAAAGACTCTCCAATGGCACCCAACCCACTCTGATACCATGTTAGAATTGAAAATGGAAGCCATGATCTTGAGACCAAATAGAAAGCACAAAAGAGAGAATGGAATGTGATAAGAATAAACTATATTCTTATCAATATGATTCAATGATATGATTGTGATTGTGTTACATTGAGAGAGACCCCTTAGTTATATAGCCAAGGTGAGATGCAAGATGTCATAGGATTATGAAAAGTTTCTAAATCATATGACATGAGACAACTAATCACACTTACCTAGGTTCACATGTATTAGTTGTCAAAAGATAAGATAACAACTAATGACAACTAACACCTTCTAGAAAGATTCCTTCCTATGACCTAAGTAAACTTAACATGTGTAAATAAGTCCCCCTAGTAATGAATTAACTAGGTACAAGAATTTTTTTACACCAACAGTGTTTCATAATGTATTTGCAAGGGGGAGGAGAAGAAATACCAACATTACTTTCATGATCTTCAATGATTGTGTCTTCTTTCATCAAGATACCTTCATCACCAATGGGAGAGATATCAAGAGAAGAACAATTATGATTATCATGATTATCGATCCATGCATCCTTTTGTGTCAAATCTTTCATGGATGATCTTAGTGAGAGGAATTCCTTAAGGGCTTCATCTAACATGTCTAAATCATCACTACTAAAGGGCTTGGATGTTATGGTTTTTCGAAATTGAATCATTTTTTGAATTGGGTCGTTTGATGTTTTTTGTTTTTATTTGCTAAAGAATCTAATCTAAATGAACTAGGAACTAATGCTGAAAATGAAAATTGAAAAAGTCTAAGTGCCATGAATGTAAACAATGCTGATTTCTAATGATTTAAATGTAAGAGAAGGTATGCAAACTTAAAATGCAAAGTAAGGATATAAGATGAAATATAACCTTTTAGTTTTCAAACAAGGAAATTTACTGATTACACTATGTAATAATTTGAAAGAGGAAAGATTGGAAATGAAAATGTGAATTGCAACAATGCATGAAATGAGCTAATGTACAAGCTAAATCTAATGAAATGCATGATACAAAACTCAACCAACTGATACAGATAACTAATGGCAAAAAATAGGGTTTTCAGCTCTGTAAAAGACAGTTTCAGGGGTGAAAAGGGACTGATTCGCCCAAGGAGGTGAATGAGTCCCAGTGGGCATTTTTTTGAGGGATTTTGAATTTTTTTTAGTTCTATGATGTATACCTAAGTTAAAAATGTAGAATTTCAGAGAATTTAAATGAATTTAGATGCGAAAAATGCAACCTAAATGCACTTTTCATGAATGCAAAATGTGAAACCCTAGAATGCGACTTAACTAATGCAAAATGTGATGCAAGCTGATTCTAGGATGATGATGGAATCCAAATCAGACAAGAAAGTATTTGAAAAGTAGGTTCGCCAAAATGTAACAAATATTTTGGCTTCCAAAAGTCTTTCTAGCACTTCTAAGGTTTTTCACCTAAAAGGAGAAAGATGGGCCAAAATGCAATGTTCACATTCAAAGATTAATGCGATATGGATGCAATATGTATAAATAAACTAATTTAAATGTAGAAAAACTACTGAAAGCTATTGATTATTTAATAGAAACTAAAGAAATACAACTTGTTTGAAAACACATTGTGTAATGCAAAAACACCTAGAAATGAATGCAAATTGCAACAAAAATGGATGAAACTGAATGTGTGCACCTGAGATCTTGCTAGAGGATGGAAATGACTTCTGAAATGTTACTGATCCTAATTTTTAGGCCTAGTGTGACTCATTCGCCATTTTTGGCAAATCGATCCCAGTTTTGTGAAACTATTTTTGAGCCCGTTTAAGACAAATGGGTATTAAAAAATGTAGAAAACCAAAATCAACCTGGAAGTGGGACTCATTTTCCACCCATGGAGAATTAGTCCACTTTTGAATTCTTGAAGATTCAAAGGTGGAAACAGGAGCCTTTGGTCTACACTTTCTACTTCTCTAGGTGTCTGGTTCTAAAACTGTCAAATTAAGGGCTCAAAGTGACTTTTTTAGGGTATTTTGACTTATCCAATGAAGAGATGACTTGAACAACATTTCAATTTAATATTCAATGATTTATAAGTCTCCAATATGTGTAAATTTTCAAACACACAAGACAAGAAAGAGAAATGTTGGATGTTAGGGCATGGGGGTTTGCCTTGGTCAAACCCCTTTGTAGGTAATTAAACCAAAATGATGAAAGAATGTAATGAAAAATGCAACAATGAAGTCAATACCTTGCCATGATTATTGATCTTGAAGTTCTACAGTAAAACATGAAGAATTTTCCCTTGAATGTCCTTGGAAGTTATCTTGGTGACTTGCAATGATGAAACCCTAGCTTGCTTGACTTGATAAAGAAGATAGATGATGAATGAATGATGTGAATGAGTTAGGGGTTGAAATGGATTGAAAAACCCTTATTTATACACACTTATGCCCTAATAACCCAATAATACATCATTACAGTCCGACATAAGGTATTTTTGAATAAAAACTCGAAATAAAATTTGAATTATTTTGAATTTGGAGTCAAGAGGGACTCATTCGCCATCCACGGCAAATGGGTCCCACTCTAGGCTTGTAAGTGGGTGTTAGGAATGAAGTTGCATTTAATGTTGTTTGTCGGGTTTACATTCAAAAATACACTTAGTCAAGTCTTATGAGTGCATGAAAGGGTCAAATAAAGTATAAGAAAGGTGTAAATAGTGATAACAAGCCTAGAAAAGCATGAAATTTTGTTACAAGACTTTACAACACTTTGAAATAGGACTTGATAAGGGATAAAAAGGTGTTTTTTAGGTGAATTGTAATGAGAAGAGTCTAGAAATGT
>VDFB02302609.1:0-24475 GCA_007258455.2 Sequoia sempervirens | reverse complement strand
TGCAAGAATAGTCCTATTTTTATTTGTTGTGAATCTTAGATATTGATGCAAAGTTCCTGTCAAATGCTAGCAAGATGGTTTTTCTCTTTTATTTTTAGGAAAATTGAGATTAGCGATAGTTTGATTAGATTGGAAAAATAGAAATTGATAGTTATATTCTCAAAGTAGTTTTGTTTGACAATACAGATACATAAAGGAAATAATAGGACATAATTGATCAGAATAAATATTTAAGTGAATTAAATAAGTAATTTATTACGTAAATTATTGGTGTGCATTGATAGTAACTACTATTGCTAAGACATAGTTGATGAAGATAGGTGTTTAAGTGAACTAAGTGAGAAATTTTGCATTTAAGTTATCATTGTGCATTAATAGTGACTATTATTGTATTGGTTTATATGCATTAGAATAACTTAAGTAAATTATAACCCTCACTTTTAACCCTGACCCTAACTATAATTGTAATCATAATTTTAATTCTAATCCTAATTATAACTTTTATTGTAACCCTAATCATAGTTCTCATTCTAATTCTAACCCTAACCCTACTTCTATTGTAAACATAATTGAAACCCTAATTCTAACCGTAACCCTTCCTAATTGTAAGCCTTAGCCTAAGTTTAATCTTAACCATAATTATAACCTTAATTCTAATCCTAATTTTAATTCTAAACCAAACTCTAATTTTAACCCTAACATAAAGATAAATTTTGAAGTGTGATTAAGGGGAACATTATTTACCTTTTCATTACCCTTATTCTAACATTAATTTGAAATCTAATTCTAATTCTATCTTAACCCTATTTTTAATCCTAATTCTAACAATAATCCTAACCCTAACTCTAATCATATCTATAATTCTAACCATTAAGCTAGTTAACCCTATTTCTAAACCTAATCATAATTATAATGATTTTAGAATTATAATTATTAATAATAATTAGGGCTCTAGAATTATAATTTAATTAATTTATAAAACTAATGTTGTAATTAATTATTTGATTATAAAAATTCTCACGACTAATTATTTAATTAAACATTTAAAATAATTATTAAATAAGATATGGTTATAATATAATTGATTAAAACATCTATAGTTATTTTTATAATTATTTTAAATTTTAAAATAATAATTAATAAATTAGAATTATATTTATATATTCTAATCCTAAAGTTAAATAATTATATAATTTAATTCTAATTCTAAATTACTAAAATATTTAATTGTATTTTAGTGAACTATAACCCTAATCATAATTTAATTAAAAAATAATATTATTATAATTGTAAATTAATCTATATAATTATAATTATAATAAACTTAATTCTAAACCTAATTCTTAATTATTAATATTTTCAAATTAGATTATTTTGATTATATTTATGTAATATTAATTATAACACTCACCTTAATAAACAATTTTTAGCATTATTATTGCACACCCTTGCAATTATATGGAAATCAACTTAACTAAAATACTTAAGGTATATCATAAATTTTATCTATATGAAAATTTGCTAATACATTATGCAAATTTATGTATTAAAGAAAACAAATATTTTAACTAGTGTATCATTTTCATTAGTTGAATGAAGTTCACCTACAAACCCTCCTTAACCCTACTTAATTGATTTTCTTTGGAATAATGGGATGAGGGAAAAAAAATCAAAACTTAAAAAAGTAAAAAATCAAACATTTTACTTTAAGAAAAAATAAATATAATGAAATTAACATTGTTGTGGAAAATATCTTAAAAAAATAGTGCAATCATTGATTTTTTTATATAATAATTTAATTTCTTATAAATTAAAAAAAATATTAGATTATATATGTTACATATTATACAGTATATATTATTATAATGCTATGTTAAAATTAATATATTACATATGAATGTAATAAATTAATATAATATATAAACAAATATAACAGATTTAAAACTACCTATATTATATTATAAAACCATATTATTATCTTATATCATTATTAATAATAATTTATTTATTGACAAACAAAAAATTTACAACTAATCTCCCATGACTCACCTATTCTCTTCAAAATATAAAATTTATAATTTCACAATAACACCATTTACATTGACAATTAAATAACTTCTAGCTTCCAAATTTTATGTTGGCACAACAAAATCATGGAATGTTTTGCAAACACAAAACACACCCTCGAACTAGATGCTCCTCCATCAACTTATTATTATTATTAAATATTTTAAGAGATTAAATTTTATGATATTTTATTATTATATATTATAGTTCTATATATTATATTGATATAATTTACTTTAATTTATATTATATTTATTTTATTCACAAATAATTAAAATTATTGTTATACTTGTTAATTTTTTTTGTTGTGTTCTAAAAATTGGGTGCTAACAATAGTAGATTTTGTTATTTAACCCATAAAGAATTGTACACTACATATTTGATTTGAATTAATTATTTTATCTACAACTTATGTTGTTTAGGACAATAAGAATATCTATCAAACAGACTTGGATTTCATAAAAAATAATGAGAAGATCTTTCAATTATTGACATGGAGAATACATGTAATCTATTTAAACAAAGATAAGATACAAACAAAAATTAAACAAATTTTGTAGGACAAAAGAGAACTTGACAATACCTTTAAAATATGTAAAATTACATTGCACCCATGGTATCCTTGCTCTACAATTTTGACTATTATTCAAAATAGAACAATACACTAAGACACTTCAAAAGCACTAAAGGGGAAAAAAGAGCATATGACCAATACAAATGTTTAGAATGGTAATAAATTTGCAAAATGTACTCATGGAAAATGCAAACTAAATCCACTTTTAAAGCAAGGGCACTCTATTAATTCAGATAAAATACAATATCAGTAGCTCAACGCACTACTGTCCTTTTTACATTTCAACTACCCAACTCCAAAGAGAGCATCTTGAAGTTTGTTACAATCAAGAATATGAGAGGACAAAAGAAAGAAATGAAACATCAAAAATATGAGAGGACAAAAGAAAGAAATGAAACATCAAAGAATAAAATAGTTAGACAAATGAATCGATTGGGCTTCATAATTCCAACATCTTTTACCCACAAAACATAAATATGAATTTGTACTTGAATCACCTGCAAATTGTAGAGGAAGAAGCATTCACAATGAACTATGAAGCAATTATATAGTTTGATTATATTCAAATGAGAAAACAGTTATGCAAGAAACGGTTTAAAAAATAGTTATTTCAAATCCAAAAATTTTGAGCCTCAATTTTAAATCCAGAAAATTCGTACCTCAATTGCACGTGCACACCCATAAGTATGAAATAAAATTAAAAATGCAAAGTACTTGTTTCTAGTTATATAGAAAATTTAAAATTGAATGATTTATTTAGACATAGATTTTAGTTAAAATTTTATTTTATAAAGGAATTTGACATTTATTAACAAAGTAAATAGATTTAGTAAATTTATTTTTTAAATAAAATAAATCAAACTAATTTAGCATCTAATTTAGTATTAGCAAAAAATATATAATTTAATTTTTAAAATAATCAAATTATTTTAAAAGTAATTATATTAAAACTATCTATAAATTAATTATTTTTATATTTTATTTTTTTTAAAGAAAATTAGTTTTGTTCAATTTATCAAATTGATTTTATATTACAAAAATAGATTTCAAGAAATATATTTTAATTTATCAAAGGCAAATGAAAATTAATATTACCAAAAATTAATCTTAAAATATAGTTTGAATGTATAGATACATTTATTTAACAAAAAAAAATCTTCAAAAAATTTAGCATAATTGAATTTATTAATATCGAGAACTAGCAAGGTTTGTATTGCAAAAATAATTTGAATAATTAACCTATATAATTTAAATTACATAGAATATTTAAGAAATTAGTATAGGGGAATTTATTAGCATTTAGAGTTGGTTAAATTTAGATTGCAAACTTTAATAGGATAGTTAAGTTAAAAGTAAAAGTATAGGGGAATTTATTAGCATTTAGAGTTAGTTAAATTTAGATTGTAAATGTAAATAGAATAGTTAAGTTAAAAGTAATTGCCATTAAATAGAATAATTAAGTTAAAAGTAAAAGTATAGGGGAATTTATCAGTATTTAGAGTTAGTTAAATTTAGATTGCAAACGTAAATAGAATAGTGAAGTTAAAAGTAATTGTCCTTTTCTCCTGCCCTTTCTATCTCCCACCTTCTCTTTCCATCTCCCACTATAATCGCAACTCTGATAATGGAGCCAGGAAAATCGCTCTTATCGCTCAAAAGTTTTGAGCCAATAAAATTGAGGAAAAATAATTTTTGGAATTTTAAAAGTTAAAAATTGTGCATTTAACATTAAAAAAATTAAAATATAATGTATTAAAATTAAATTATAATGCATAGTTTGAATGTATAGATACATTTATTTAACAAAAAAAATCTTCAAAAGATTTAGCATAATTGAATTTATTAATATCAAGAACTAGCAAGGTTTGTATTGCAAAAATAATTTGAATAATTAACCTATATAATTTAAATTACATAGAATATTTAAGAAATTAGTATAGGGGAATTTATTAGCATTTAGAGTTGGTTAAATTTAGATTGCAAACATTTAGAAATAGTTAAATTCAGATTGCAAATGTAAATAGAATAGTTAAGTTAAAAGTAATTGTCATTAAATAGAATAATTAAGTTAAAAGTAAAAGTATAGGGGAATTTATTAGTATTTAGAGTTAGTTAAATTTAGATTGCAAATGTAAATAGAATAGTGAAGTTAAAAGTAATTGTAATTTTCTCCTGCCCTTTCCATCTCCCACCTTCTCTTTCCATCTCTCACCTTCTCTTATGGAGCCGGGAAAATCGCTCTTATCACTCAAAAGTTTTGAGCCAATAAAATTGAGGGAAAATAATTTTCAGAATTTGAAAAGTTAAAAATTGTGCATTTAACTTTAAAAAAATTAAAATATAATGTATTAAAATTAAATTATAATGCATAGGAAAGAAATTAATAGAATTTGATTGGCTGCAAGCAAAACAATTAATCACTAGTTAAGTTCAAGGGGTGGCCTATAGTTCCATGGCAGGAACTAAAAATACGTGGAAGAAAACCACTCTGATTTATTTAAGGAACCCAAACGTTGGAACAAGATCTTAATCCTATAGCTCATACATTAAGGACCCAATTAAATGAATCTTGAGCTATGTACATGATGAAAATTTTGGCCCAAGAGAATAATACAGTTAGGGTTACACGAACACAAAAGGATCATAAATCTGTACTCACTAAAATTTTTACATGCAATTGTCAGAATAAAATTCACGAATGCAATTATTATTTTCTGCGGAATTTGCATTAAATCGAAAGAATAATCTACATAATCTGTAAAAATTCAAACGAATATTTATGAAAAACTAAAATTGTTCATAAAATAACTTGTAGATGGTAAGAAGATAGTTAACAAAGGTAAAATGAGAACAACACCAATTTATGTGGAAAACCCCAATCTAGGGAAAAACCACCCAAGAAGATCCACGTGTAAAATTTTATTAATCATCAATAATAAAAATACATCCTCCCCCCTTTTCCATTCCATTACATTGGTTTATAAATTCATTGATTTTCCCGTGCAACTACCTACGGGAATAACTTCCCAAAAAACTAGCTTTTAATATATATTTAATCTAATAACTATTTTACTAAGTGTAAACTTTAGTTTGAACTT
The DNA here is from genome assembly GCA_007258455.2 of Sequoia sempervirens. Classification (NCBI taxonomy): domain Eukaryota; kingdom Viridiplantae; phylum Streptophyta; class Pinopsida; order Cupressales; family Cupressaceae; genus Sequoia; species Sequoia sempervirens. The sequence continues at coordinate 18,736 of VDFB02302609.1, read as the reverse complement.
TTTCACCCCAAGTAGCAATTGCTAAGCAGCAATTAGAATTACCTGCAACACTTTTATTTAAAACATTAGTACATTTGAGGAAGGCAATAACATTATTAAATGATATAAATTAGATAAATGGTAACACATAAATTAGTAATTTCTTTTATCAAATACATCTATAATGATTTAATTTTAATTATTAATTTGTTTCTTGTAGGACTTAATTTTACTAGTCACTTCAATCAAATTCCAATGTAATATAGTTTTAGTTCACTTTTGGGGAGGGGTATTACACTCTTCCCCTCTAGTATCAAGCTTCCTCCTAGAAGCTTCCAATAAGATCCAAACAACTACATGATTTATTTTTATGTATACTAAATTCACCTACAACCACTTGAACACAATTTTAGTACTTGCAATACTTTCAACCCAAAGCTCCACCTAAACAATATTCTATCTATCTACTTCATACATATATTTACTCAAGAATTGAATCATACTTCTTCCATATTAATATTGAAAATCATGATGATCATAATTAAAAAACTAAAGGTCTAAATGAAAATATCACTCACATGAAAACACATTTTCCTATTACGAATAAAACTAATCATAAAAATTCAAATTACACCCCAATCATCCACATTAGCATTACAACACAAAAAGGGAAAACAAAACCCACTGGCACAAAGTAATAGATATACACACACTGGTGAAGGGAATTTGTGACATCTCATGTCTTTTCGAAGAGAGTGATGAAACATCATCCTCTCTCACCACAATCAGGATCAAACACGTAAGACCTAATATACCAAATTCATCATATCGCATAATCTAACTAACAACATTAGTACCAAGGTTAGTATCCATAACATGTCAAAACCAATAGCAGAATCATGTATCATCATCTCATAACATATATCATATAAACATCATCCAAGTCATATATAGTCAAATGGATTGGCATGAGTCTATCTCAACATAAACAATATCCAAAACATGGAGGGGTGTCATAGATTCTCTTCCCTCTTGGGAATCTACAAAATCAATTTCATATATAACTTCATTATCAACACATAATTACCACCACCTATCCAACAATATCCACACCCAACTACCACCGTCCACCCAAAAGCCTCCCATTACCATCCATCCAACAACCTCCACACCCACAACTACCACAACTACCATCCATCCAACAACCTCCACACACCAAACTACCATTTGTCCACACACCACAACTACCATCTGCTCCTTATCAAAATTAAAATAATTTTCTAGCTAACTATCATATGAAAGATGCATTACTTTATAGTACTCTTTACAAGAAGAAATTATCAATAATTGTTACATCATTACAATGATTACAACATTGCTTCATTAGATTACACTAAGAGATATGAACAAAAATACAATCCAATATACAAAGGTCCCACATCCAACAGACAGTCAGGAAAGCAACAGGCTAATGTAAGTAAGAACACCATAACAACACTGCTAACAACACCAATATTTTCAACACTTACATCACTTCCAGAGGCACTCACACAACAACAAAGAAAGGAAATACAACTATGAAATGCTAGACTGCAATAGGGAGGAGTGTCAACACATAGCTTGATATGGGTTGTCTTGGTAGATCTTTCTAGGTCCTGACCCCCATCCTGGGTTGTCTTGGCAGCCTCTCCTGATCCCTAGCCACCATACACACTCATGCAAAACCAACGTACCTTTCATGAGGATAAGGTAGTTGATCTTTCCATTCCAGACCTTCCCATCTCATCTCAAGCCTAAACAAGCACTTGAGCCATGAGTGAGACATATCATTATATTGTTTAATGTGAGTTCTACCCATCACCCTAATTCATTATTAATGTTATTACTGGATTAAGAAACCCTCCAATGGGTTGTCCTGGACACCACTTTAGGTTCTGGCCCCCATTGAGAGCCACTCCCCCTATTTGCAACTAGTAAACCCTACACACCAAGCAAGGTATTGATCATCTTGCCCACTTGTCACAATCACATGAATCCATACAAAGAGCAAGGCACTGACCATTTTGCCCACTTATCACAATCACATGAATCCATACAAAGATAGGAGAGCAACACTCTTAGGGTTTACATTTCACACAAAGCACATAACCCAAAACATTGCCAAACCAATTCCAAAGTAAAACCATCATAAGGACCATTCCCACAGATATACCGCTTCCTAGGCCTCTTGAAACCAACATACTAAGCACATTTCCCAAAGGCATAAAACCTTACCCATTCTTTACATAGATGACTTCCATCTAAAATAATTACATAATCACCTAACCCAAGCATGATCAATTACCAAACACCTTACATATTGGATTTCCAAAAAGGAATTTCATATCATTTTTAATCCTCAACACAACTTTAAAACATCATAACAATAATCATTTTCACCATAGATCAAACACAATATACTATTAAGATTAAATTCCTTTTTTTCACATATTTCCATTATCAAGTTCTAAATATAAATCATTTGATAAGTTCAATATTCACAAATAATTTAGATGAATACAATTTTTACCCTTACTTCAAACTTGGTTTTTGGGGTGAAATTCTTCATTACTTACCTAACTTACCTAAATCCATGATCTTATCAAATTTCCTGCTACCCAAAAGTAGATTCTCATACTTGATTATAGGAAGATCCTTTACTGCAAGAATTTCTTCATTGTTAGCATCTGACATCTATTTAATATTGATAACATGTACTAAGATCTTCTTGCTTAATTCTATCACTAGTTATGAAATGTTCCATATCATCCTTTTGGATCTCAACACTACTTTTGTATGTGGCTAGTCATCTATCAAATCAATTTCTATAGTAGGAGAAGAATATTTAATTGCTTAATCCTCATCATTATTTGAATCAGAAATTGTGATTAAATAAATTATATAGAAAATGTGAACAATTCATTTAAAATCAATTAGTTGTATCAAAATCCTAATAAATATGTCTATAAATGACACTTTACTCCTATAGTCATATGGGACTAAATAAATTATAACCCTCAAGAATTCATACCTGTTCATATTTTGCTTACCAGTTTTAACTTGTGTGACAACCAATTGCAACATCTTCACCTCATAATCTTGTATTTGTACCCATTTTCTTTTCCACCTTTTTCCCCAAAGCTCCCTAGTGTTGGAACCTGAGGCTCTGATACTAGGTGTAATGCCCTGCCAAGGAACCCCAGAGGAAAACACTAACTAGGCCAAATTAATGAAACAATTTTTTTTAAAAACAATTAACAATAGAATGCATAACATAACTTAATAATTTAGTCATAAGTCCTCTAAAGTTCCTCAACTACGCTACTCACAAAATAACAATCACAATTAGTAGAAACATTTATTCAATGATAAAGGATAACATGATTGATCTAACAAGATTTAATTCTTACGCTTAAATAATAAACCTCTTATTGATACGAATGGAATAATATAATAATGATGAATAAAAGAGTGTTACTCAAATTGGATAACTCCTCTAACAATATTGTCTAAATTACAATAAGGAAGCATAAATAATAATTCAATTGTCTTTAAGAGGATGGCTAACATTTACATTTGTAACTATTAAAACATGAATACTAATATCATTGTTTATATATATAATTTCAAGGTCATAACTATTGATCCATTATTGTTAAAGATATTGGACTCTAATAAATGATTACTATAGCAAACTATTGAGGCAGATCCTTATGCCTATTAGTATCAAATCTTAACTAAATTACCTTTGCATTTAATTTAAACTAATTTCTAGATTTATTAAATAGCTAAGTATATAATCCTATCTCATTTAGGCATAGATACTTATTAAATGTAAGCATTAATCTATCTTTAATTAGGCAACAAAATAATAACCTTTAACTAGTTTGTAGCATATTCACATCGAGTCTTTGAAGGCCTATCAATTCAGCACAAACTTACAAAAGCTCTCCATCTTAAAATACTTATTTGATTGAATAATGTAATTCAAATTTAAAGCATAACTATTGCAAGAGTTGGATTTGTGGATCATTAGTGATAACTACAAAAAATATCATCCGTCAAAAATTCTTCAATAGAAACAAGTCCAAGTAATATTCACCAAACTAAGAAAAGTAACTATCCAACTCAAAAATAATACAACTAATGAACTAGATTAAGAGAATAATTATATTGCATTTACTTTATATTATGGCTATGATGAACATACAAAATCTTCTAATGTGGCACATGAATAAAGTGTTATCTCCCAAGTTAGATACTACTTGAACTAATAGACAATTTAGAAAGTTAAGCTTGCAAATAGGATAAGTTCTCATGCTCTATGTTCTTGCAATTATAATTGTCATTTCCTTCCGTTAAGTAATAAAATATTAAAATATATTGAAACTTCGACTTAAGCTGCATGCTTACAAGTTACGTCTTATCCATTTGTTGATAGAGCATTTGAATATATAGCCTGACTAATTTGTACACCCCTGCAACATGATACTATGAGCACAAAATTCCACAAAGAAATAGTTGTTAAAGTAAGTATAAGGCCGAGAGAAACGGATATCCAAAAACATAGTCGTTCCCGCAACCATGATGGACAAAAACAGTAAAAATAAGACTCTCGAATACAGAAACATCAAAGTGCAAAAAAGAACGTGTATCTGCTAAGGACCATTGCGTCAACCATGTCCTTTTGAGTGTTCAAATGCCATTAAATAATAAATGCTTGTAGATAATTACTACATTATGATAAGTAGTTATTGAGCTCAATACCCCAGGTAGAGAACAGAATCAACATTTGAAGTCAAGAAGGGCATATATTGTTCTACTTCTAGATCTGACATGCTATAATGCCTATCCCAATTTCTTGAAAGTTCATCATAAAAATATGACCACAGAACACAAACAACCTGCTTATTATTATAAAAAGATAAAAATCGTTCCTCCTGAAGCATAGAATATAGACGATACACAAAGCCGAAGTCGAGGTAGATATGTTTGCATCCATCACAGTACAAAAAAAAGCTTTTAGACTACACACACATAAATAGAATATGGGAATCGTCAGCGAACAATGAAACTTAAAGGAGGAACATGCTATTGCATTTCGCAGATTTAAATATCATCCTTGCTACTATGAGGTTAACAAGGTTCAAAATCTTTTCCATCTCAGTCTCTACATTTTTTTGTCATGAAGTTATTTTCAAGCAATATGTGGTATGATACACAACCCAGTTAACAGATGAATTACACGTTAACAAGGTAAATAAAACATGGCATCTAACACTACGATTTTCAATACCACTAAGGTTAACAAGGAGAAATGCACAATACTTTATATGATAATCACAAGAATCAACACAAAAAGCATGCCATGCATCATCGACTAGAAGACATGATCACTGGAAATGGAAGAATCATACCTAAAGACTGATTTAACAATTCATGCACTCCTTCGAGAGTTATCCTCAGAGTATTGTTACTATGAAGTCAAACATGAATATTATTAAATGAATTCCCATGGAAGTAGGAAAAACACAAAAAAGGTATTTCATATCAATTGTGAAGCACAATTCATATAGCAAGCATAAAGAATGGCAACATCTGTAGCCTTAAATGTCCAATGCAATACATACATATACACAAGGTATCAATGCCTCTACAGTTGGCTACAGTTTCCTGTGTCCTTGAAGATATTCCAGAAAAAGAAATCAGTCCCATTGCAAGATCCTTAAAAAACGCTCGCACAGCCTTTTGGATACCAAACCTTACGAAGATCCCGAGAGAACATAGGCGTGAATCTAAACACCAACCAGATGGTTACGAAACAACTAAGTGTAACGCATTCCTAATGCAAGACCCTGCAACAATATCATGAGATAACCGAACTAGGTGCAATAGGATACTATTTAGAAATAAAAGCATTGATTTCTCAGCATTATCTATATAAAGCCAAAGAAGATGGGGAAAACGCACATAGCATAAACAACAATGGTTTGCAAAAGAACACTGTAGAATGTATTACCCCTTATTCAACGTGAGCAATGATAACAAGAGGTTTCCACTGTCAAAATTTATTTTGGAGATCTAGGAATGTAGGTAATGAGCATTTAAGGGAATACGAGATACATAATGACCAAATATCTACACTGAAAAAGAAATCGATTACACATGTTAAAGATGGTTGATGTAAACGGAAACCAAACCGATAAAATGCCTGCAACCATGATATGAGTGGAAGAGAGGAATAGGTGGCAGAAGGCAAGGCAAAGGAATTGAGATGAAGAAACATTTTTAATATTGCAACACTGAATTTTCTTACATACTCATAGCAAACCGATTTCATCTATTCGAAAATTTAAAGATGGTTATCGTTAACTGTTTTTCAATAAAGCAAATTTTGGATCACAAGTAGCACTCCTTGACCTGCAACAGGGACAACCATAATTTAGTTACAATATTTTTGAGACAGTGCTAGGCATAATAAATTTGGGCGCGGTTGGAACTAGGATACATAATATTGAATTATTGCAAAACCAAGCGTGCTATAACCCTACCTATAACATAGCCGAGGCCCAAAATGGACTCTATACCAAAGCATATACAGTTGTAAATCTGATGGTACCTAGATCAAGGTTGATCATGACTCCAAAAATTGATTGCAAAACTTTGACGTAAAAAAAAATATGTGGAAGAAAACCACTCTGATTTATTTAAGGAACCCAAACGCTGGAACAAGATCTTAATCCTATAGCTCATACGTTAAGGACCCAATTAAATGAGTCTTGAGCTGCGTACATGATGAAAAATTTGGCCTGAGGGAATAATACAGTCAGGGTTACAGGAACACAAAAGGATCTTAAATCTTTACTCACTAAAATCTTTACATCCAATTGGCAGAATAACATTCACGAATACAATTATTATTTATTGTGGGCTTTGCATTAAATCGAAAGAATAATCTACATAATCTATAAAAATTCAAACGAATATTTATAAAAACCTATAACGAAAACCTAAAACTGTTCATAAAATAACTTGTAGAGGGTAAGAAGATAGATAACAAAGGTAAAAGTAGAACAACACCAATTTATGTGGAAAACCCCATTTTGGGGAAAAATCACCTGAGAAGATCTGCCTGCAAACTTTAATTAATCGTCAATAATAAGAATACATCCTCCCCCCTTTTCCATTCCATTACATTGGTTTATAAATTCATTGATTTTCGCGTGCAACTACCTATGGGAATAACTTCCCAAAAAACTAGCTTTTAATATATATATTTAATCTAATAACTATTTTACTAAGTGTAAACTTTAATTTGAACTTTTTCACCCTGGGTAGTAATTCCTCATCAACAATTAGAATTACTTGTAACACTTTTATTTAAAACATTAGTACATTTGAGGAAGGCAATAACATTATTAAATTATATAAATTAGATAAATGGTAACACATAAATTAGTAATTTCTTTTATCAAATACATATATAATGATTTAATATTAATTATTAATTTGGTTCTTGTAGGACTTAATTTTATTAGTCACTTTAATCAAATTCCTATGTACTATAGTTTTAGTTCAATTTTCGGGAGGGGTATTACAAACTTTACTTGTCTATTTAATATGTAGTGTCTCAAATTTTGTGCCATAAAGATGGCAAAGAGACACACTCTTTCTATGGGTGAATAATTCAATTCATAGCCCACCAGTGTTCAACTGATATAATACACTACTCTTTCCTTGTTCTTGTCATCCGGTTGTGCTAACAGAGCTCCTAATGCTGCTAGTGTTGTAGATACATATAGGATCATTACCTTATCTTGAATTGGTGGCATTAATACTAGAGGAGTGAATAAATAATCCTTGACCTGTTGGAAAGCCTGATCACATTTTCCATCCCATTTGAATGTTATGTCTTTGTGTAACAAATGGTTGATTGGATGGCACTTGTCTGCCAAATGTGTGATAAGCTGCTTGATGGATTGTAGTTTAACTTGTAGACTTCTTAGTTGTTTTAGTGTTTTTGGAGGAGGCAGTTCTAATATAGCTTTTACCTTGGCAGGATCTACCTCAATGCCTCTTCTCGATACTATGTATCCCAACAACTTTCCAGAAGTTACACCGAAATACACATTTCTTTGGGCTGAGATACAAGTTGTATTGTTCTATCCTGTCAAATACCTTTGCTAGGTTAGCCAAATGATCTTCTCTTTTGATGGATTTTTCTAGTATATCATCCACATAATCTTCCATAGTGGTATGCAACATATCATGGAAAATGGTGGTCATTGCTTTTTGGTAGGTTTCCCCTACATTCTTCAACCTGAATGGCATGACATTCCACCAGAAGGTTCCCCATGCACAAGTGAAAGTTGTTTTATGTTGGTCCTCAGGGGATATCTTGATTTGATTGTATCTAGAGAAGCCATCCATTAATGATCTAGCATTTCATGTCATGTAATTAGATCTACAATCATGTCGATGTTGGGTAGAGGGAAGTCATCCTTTGGATAAGCCTTGTTTAGATCCTAAAAGTCTTTGTAGATCCTTATGCACCCAGTGGGTTTTGATACTAGTACTAGATTAGATACCTATTTAGGATAATCAATGGGTTTGATGAAGCCCACATCTAATAGTTTTTGAAGTTCTACTTTGACCAAAAGTGTCATCTATGGATGCATCTTCCATAGCTTTTGTTTGATGGGTTTAGCTTCAGGAATATTGCTAGGTGATGTATGAATAATGCTAGATCTAGCTCTGGCATGCCTGCATATGTCCATGCAAATTTTATTTTTTCTTCGTTGATAAATGCTAAGAAGTTTATCTTTTCCTCAAGATCAAGTGATGTTACATGGTATGTTATTTTTGGTATTTTTGTTGTGTCGACATTGATAGGTTCAGAGTCTTCAACTAAGAGTGTTGACTTCTCTTGATATTCTATGGTGGGAAGATTGAATCCTCCATCTTTGGGCACCTTAGAGAGGTTTTCAACCTTAGATATGTCCTTTGTTTTTCTCTTTTCTAGATCCAATAAAGCCACATTATGGTTTTCCTTAGGGGGCCTCTTTTTTATTTTTTTTGGTATTTTTGTGATTGGAGGATGTGATCTCCCCCTAAAAATGCGCTCCTTGATCTAGTTCCATTACAAAACCTAATTTATGATCTCCTTGGGGTATATCCATTTGAAGTCCCATGAACTCCACAATAGCCTCATCATTCTAGAATGAGTCCAAAATCGATGCATGATGTTGTTGGTCCTAATCTATCAATTTTGGATAATGCAAGGATATTTTGTCATTGGTATCTACAAAGCTAATGGAATTTGTAGCTAGGGTAGGGAAATTGGTTTTATCAAGGCTCCATAAGGTATCTAGGTTGTATTCACTAGAGTCACAAGAATCCCATTCGTATTCATTGGAATCTGTCTCGATATGGTCGTCGTCAGATGTAGATTTGGTTGTGATGGTATTTACATTGAGGTTTTTAAACATGTTTGGGATATAGAGGTAGTCATATAGATGTTTGCAATTATATGATGTATCAATAATGGTAGAAGTAGCTCCTTCCTCATAAGATGTTCTTTCAACACTTGGGGTAATCACGTTAGATGCACCATAACCCAACCCAAGGTTCTTTGGGCACTTTTCTATAATAATTGGTTCTCTTCTACCTTGTCCATGTAGACCAAGGCCACCTTTTCCAATGTATCTCATGCTTTTGGCTATTTGATATCCTTTACTCTTGTTATCAATAGGAAGGGGAGGTAGTGGTTGTTCTCATCCTTCTTTGTAGATCCACAAAGATAGATCTTCTTCGCACACTTCATCTTACATGTCTCCCCACTTGGTGAAGATGGTGGAATTGAATACCATTGTGATAGTTTGTACATGTGTGATCTCTTTCAGTCCTCCATAATTCTTTGGTGTTGGGGTAAGCCTCCCAATGCAAATGGATTGATTGAAGTGATATTCCATGCAACCCTGTCAAGTACTTGGATCTTGAGGTCCATTTTAGGGGGCTCAGTTGATGAAGGTGTAGTTGAGGATGAAGCTAGTGATGATGGGTTAATATATGAAAAGGATTGGAAGGATATATCATTGATGGGTATTTGGAGAATCTTTTTATATTTCTCTTCCAACTTGGCATAGTAATGAAATTGTTTGGGGTTGATATATATGGTAACTTCCTTATTGTAATAAGGAAATTTTAGGCATTGATGGAATGTAGATGGGACTTCTTTTAGAGCATGGATCCATGGTTGACCCAAGAGAAGGTTGTATGGAAGCTTGAGATTCAGTACTTGACATGTAGTTTCTATTGTTGTTGGTCCTATTTGAACGGGTAGCCTAATTGTTCCTTCTGAATTTTGCTCCATGTCATCATTTAAGATTTGATGGCGATGCTCTTATTTTTATCTATGACATCATCAAAATATCCCAGTTGTTTCACAAATTTTAAGGTACAAATGTTTAGACCTACACCGTTATCTATTAGTACTTGCTTGACTTTGTGTTTGTGGACACACAATTCTAAATAAAGAGCTTGATCGTGGAAATATTTTTGTGGAAGGTCTTTCTTAGAAAAGAATAAATGATGTGTGGATGTGATATTTCCAACCATGTCTTGAAACTGATCAACATTAAGGTTGTTTGGGACTAACATTTTGACAAGAGGTTTCTCCAAGATTTCTTTATGTGTTGGCAATAGTTTTAAGAGCTCAAGGATGGAGATTAAGGTGGGAGTTTTCTTGAGTTGTTCCACAATGCTATAGTCACTTGATGGATTACTTGTGGCTTTTACTTGGGTTGGTGCTCCTTGGATTGTAACTCTCCCCATTCAAGTAGTCATAGTACATTCAGGATCTCCACCTAGTATGGTTACCATACTGATAGTATGATCATCGTTAGAGATGTTTACTATGAGTTCATCATAGGAAAATTTTGCTTTGCAGTAATCTTGATTTTTTCCTTTTTCATTTCCCCTGGAATGGTTGGGTATTGGATTCTTGTAGATCTTTAGGTATTTATTTATGGGATGAGGTTCTATGTCCACTTCTCCCTTTTCAATTAAGTCTTGCATGATGTTTTTAATTCATGCAATTATTGGTGGTATGCCCCTTGATTTTGTGAAATTCACATTTGTCATTCTCGTTATACCAAGGGGGTTTGAAGTTGGGTTCCTCATAATTTTTTCTGTCATTAATCTTAATGAGGTTCTTTTGGACTAGTTTGTGAATAATGACCTCAAGAGATTCTCCTAATGGCATAAATTTTCTTTGTTGTTGGTTATATTTCCAAGGTGGCCTCCTTTTGTTATCTTATCCTTGATTTTGTTGTTGGTTGTTTGGTTGATTATTCTAAGGATAACTAAGTTGGTTGTTCTATTGATAATTGGGTTGGTTATTCTACGGATTGTTTGGAGCATAAACTTGTGTTGTTTGAACATGATTTTATGGCACATTGGGAGTGTGTATATTATGTACAACCTTAGCATCAACTACTCCATCATTGGTTACATTTTTGTTTTTAGCCCATATCTTGGGCTTGTCATTTGAAGTAGAAGGTTGATCCTTAGGGTTGTAAAGTTTGATTACTCCACTTGCAATGAGGGATCTTTCGATGAGTATACCTTTTTCAATAGTTTATTCAAAGTAATAAGGGCATAACATAGTGAGTTGGAAGTTGATGTCTAAGTGTACATTGAAGATAAAGATGTCTTCAAGTTGTTTTCAGGAATGGGCCATTTACATTTTATTGATTTGTGTCTCCATCTTTGTAGATACGAAGCAAATGACTCACCTTGACTTTGTTTGATTTTGTAGAGATTAGTGATGGTTATATCTTGTTCGATTTTATATGAAAAATGTTTTATAAATTTATCTAACAACTGGTCGAATGTTCTGATATCAGGTGGTAGACGAGAGAAATAGTCTATAGCGGTTCCACTAAGACTTCATGGAACGAGTCTCATTAGATAAGTATCATTTCGTTGTAGGTTCATACAAGATACTAAAAATTTGTGTACATGCTCTATTAGATCTCCTCTTCCCCTATTCAATATTTCAAAGCCTTTGGGGAAGGGTACCATAGATAGGTTTTGATCAAAAGGATATGGACAAATATCCTATAGAGCATAGCTCTTTTTAGGATTTCCAATTTGTATGTTTGATATCCTTTGGTTGATGGTTTGTAGTTGTGCATTTATGTCATTGATCGGTGTACTTGCTTGAGGATTTTGTACATTGTAGCTCTGTTGTCCCATGATATTTGTTGGGTCATAAATGGGATATTGTGTAGTTGTGGGACTTTGAGGACCATGTTGTGTATAAGGTAGGTTGGGTCCTTGTTGTGGATTGTACATATGTTGATTTTGTTGTGTACCTTGGTATTGATTTTGAGGGATACTTTGTTGTTGTGAATGTTGTTGAAGGCTACCTAGGTATTGCATTGATAGTACACCTTGTTGTTGTGGATTGTGTTGAAGGGCACCTTGGTATTGCATTGATGGTACACCTTGTTGTTGTAGATTTTTGTTAAGGGTACCTTGGTATTGTGTTGACAGTATACCCTATTGTGGTGGATTGTGTTGAAGGGTACCTTGGTATTGCATTCATGGTACACCTTGTTGTGGTTGATTTTGTTGAAGGGTACCTTGGTAGTTTGTTGATGGTACACCTTGTTGTGGTTGATTTTGTTGAAGGGTACCTTGGTAGTTCGTTGATGGTACACCTTGTTGTGGGGGATTTTGTGATGATTTCCCTTGTTGATATTGTGATTTGTTGGAAGGGTCGTATGATGTGTGTTGTGGCATGTAATTCCCTTGTGATGGGTTTCTACCTTTGTTGGTATATTGGAAGGTTTCCTATTTTTTTCATAGTGTTATATTGTGGCATGTTTTTGGTTGCATTTCCTTGATAGTGTTGTGCCACAATTGCTTGTTCAATTTGGGATGGTGGTCTAAACAATGGGTTACCCATAGGTTATGTTTGAGGTTGATCATTTTTTTGTGAAAAAAATGGTGGTATGTTGGGATTCATTGTTGGTTTTGGTATTTTTTAACTACTATTTGATCTCCTAGTGGAATAAGATTCAGATCTTTTAGAATGTCCACATTGAAGTCTATGGGTAGTTTAGCACCACTTTATGCTAATGTGAGGAAATATGAGTTTGCATTTTTCCCAAGCATCTTATCCATAAGCTTTTGCATCTTAGGATCTTGGGAGTATTCTAATAGTTTATCCTCAATAAGTTCCTCATCACTATCGTATTCTTCTATGATCATGTCCTTAGGATTTGGAAGTTGATTTTGACTATTAATCATGTTTTGGTGTCTAAGGGATACTTCCTCATCACTTGGTGGTTGGTTTTGTGTTGCCTTGAATGTGGGTTCTCTTTAAGGAGTTGTAAGGTCATTTGGATGGTAGCCCCATGGTCGGGTTTGCTCATTAGTGATGTTTTTTTTTTGTGCATTTGAGCTACTATCATTGGCTTCCATCTTTTTTTTTTGTGTTGAGATCTCATGGTTGTCATAAACAAGTACAAGACCTAGTTGAATTTTTGTGATCACTAACTATGGAATGGAATGATGTTTTATTTTTGGTGTTTTTTGTTTTCTTAAAAAGGATGTATGAAAATTATGTAAAAAGAAACCTTTTGGACAAAGGTGTTGATGGATTGTTATGGATTGTGATACTCAAGACCCTAAAGTATGAGTGATGTTTGGTGGATGTTTTGGAGATGATGCTAATTTTGGGGCTCAAAGTGTACAAAACTTAGATTGATATTTTACTTTATTTGTCTAGAGGATATGTGATGATCTATTTGAACTAGCCTTGAGGTTGCAAGAAAATGTTAATATCTTAGAAATTGAGAGCAAGGGAATAATCCAAGTTGTGTTTGATTTGAATCTTAAAACTAGGTTGATTGTTTTGTTTTGCAAATGGATATGGAAAGATGAAGTACGAATTGTTTGCAAGTATCTTTGTTTTGTTTCCAAAAGATGAAAGTTTTAACCAATTTTGGACTAATTCCTTATTTGCACCAAAAAATAGGACAATAGCGGTTGGTATTTTTGACAACAACAGTCAAGTTTAGCAAAAACAACTCTATTTTGATAGTGATTGTCAAAAACCAAAGACAACAATATCAGCAATTCTGAGCAACAACGAGCAAGATTTAAGTCAACAAAGGTCATTTTTTTCAACAACGACTTTGTTTGGATCAAAAGAACTTTTGTTTTTCAAAAGTGGCCCTCTTTTGATAGTGATTGTCATAAACAAGGATAGCAAAAGCAAACGTTTTGAGCAATAGTGGATAATTTTTAGGTCAAAAGTGGTAGAAATTTTTGCAATAGTGACTTTGTTCAATTTTTTTCTAGTTTTCATTTAACAGTAGTTTGGACAAGTTTGTAATTTTGAGACATTTGGTGGATTTGATTTTTTTGAGAATATTTGTCTGAGTTTTAGCAAGTGATAAAACACATCAATCAAAGTACACAAAACTGACCGAAATGTTTTGATGATAAAGAGAAAAAATCAACCCGTGTTCAAATTGGTAACAACATTGAAAGATATCAAGAAATATTATTCCTAAGGTCAAATTGGCCAATGGCGACACTTTTAGGCCCACAACTTAAAAGCTCCTTTGGAGTAAGGTAGGGACACTCTTTTGAGTGTATACACTTAAGCCTTTTGAGAATGGATAGATAGGGGCCTCTAGGAATGGAAGGATGACCCAATCACCCTCTCCCCAAAAAGTTACAAGTAGCAAGCTACAAGTAACCTATACAAGCCAAATATTTCTATCTCAATTCAAGGGAGTTCTTATGGTGAGAAAATTTCTTTAGAGCACAGTGCGCATCTCTTGCTCTAAATCATGCTGCCAAGTAGAATATATCAAGAAAAGGGTTTCTTTCTACTATAAAGTTCTTAGTCACTTCTCAGGGGACAGAACACCTAGCTATTTCCCAACAAGCCACTAAAGGATTTAACCACGCCTACTAGGGGCTCTATATACTTGAAGGTACCTCCCCATTCTAAATGACATTGTCGATCAAGTAATCACCTATTAGATCTTGGTGTTTAGCATTGATCAATTTATATAGTGGCCTGAGGGAAATAGCACTTTGAGTTGCCTTGACTTCTCTAGTGCGGGATGTATCTCAAGGCAGGCCCGATCTAAAGGTGATGTTAAAAAATAAAATGCCAAAGTGCTTTTTGTCACCCAAGATCATCAAAATATGCAAGGGGAGGAGGATACCCACTTGGTTTTCCATTCATGGTGAACATGGTAAATAATTCATCACTGTTTCTTTTCAAGTCCCAAAATTTGAAATGTGTGAATATATCAATTTGATTTTTAAGTACACCAAATTTAAAGCATTTTATACTTCAAGAAAGATATAACAATGTGCAAATCAAAATTTATTTGCTCAATTTTATAACACCAAATGAAATGTTTCTAATCGTGTTGTTCATCTTAAAGGGTCAACAAAATGAAACTATGTTCGCTTTTAACAATGTCAAAATTAAAAACATTCCATTTTAGGAGCACCAATTCAAATGTGTGAGTTTCTTTGTTCAATTCTTAAGCACCAAAGTGAAATATGAGATTTTCCTTGTTCAATTCTTAAGCACCAATTTAAATATGAGATTTTGCTTGTTCATTTTTAAGCACCAATTAAAACATGTGAGTTTACCTTATTCAATTCTTAAGCACTAATTGAAATATGAGAATTGTAGGTTCAATTTTAAAACACCAATTGGAATGTGAGAATTGTAGGTTCAATTTTAAACACACCAATTGAAATGTATTTTAACTATGAAAGCTTAAAAACTAAAATTTCCTTGGTCTATTCGCTAACTCTGCAATCAGATGGTTAGTCATTCTCATGAAAAATATGCCATATTCTTCCAACCTGGGTTGCACCAACAATGTTAGAAACCTCGCAAAACACACCAAATAGTAAAAAATTAGCATTAGGTAAATTGGTGGAATCAAATAATTTTTTTGCAAAATTATCAGATTCAAGAAATACAACAATAGTGAACATGTTACCCGCAATAGTGAACAAGTTTAGTTCAATAGCGACCCTATGAATGTTAGTTAAAATGCCTCTATTTAGAAACTTGCAACATAAAAATGTCAATAGCAATCAATTTTAGGTCAATAGTGACCTTGTTTAGGTCAATAGCGACCCAGTTAAATACATTCAGGTTTAGAGTGAAAACATTCCAGTATAGAAAAAGCGATTCTTCATAAAGGTGTACACAACTAAGAACCTACAACTACTTATAAAACTCAAAAAAAATGTTAAGGTTAAGGACCTAGGTCCCACCAGGCATATCAAATGTCATAAGGGGGAATAAAGCAATAGGAAAAGTAAGCAATGAATTAAACAAAATTAATTCAAACAAGATAAAATTCTAACCATACTCATGAAATGAAGTTCTAAAATAACGAAATCCAATAATGTAATCCTAAAGATAACATAAATTGAATTCAAAACCTTAAAAGCTATACCATCCCATGTTGGAGTTGTGTTTGTATTGACATTTAGATGTCAGATTGCTTGATTCAATGCAAAGCCTTAATTGTTGTTGTTTCAAAAGCTTTGATACATGTTGATAATGGTGAACTAGAATGTGATAATAACTCTTAATATTCTCAAGAGATAATTACTTAGCACTTCACTATGAAGATTCTAGATGATTTGTGAGAGGGTAGAAGAGTGTTTTATATATTTGATTTTTTGAAATGAATAATCAAGATTTCATAGTAAAAGATCCTAATAAATAGTTGAGAACCATTGAGAGGAAGTAGATTGGAAGAATTAATGGTTTTAGATTGGAATAATTGGTGGGATTGGGAAAGCCAATTTGAGTGGCAGGGAAAACTTTAGTGGCAAATCTTCGCCAATTAGTGAATTCTAGGAATCGGCCAAGTCAAAATTGGAAAATTCTCACTTCAAACAGGGTGTCCAAATCGCTCGAATTTTACGAAGTATAGGTCCAATGCATGCCCATTCGCCAATGAGTTTTTTTATGAGGCATATTTAAGCAACAAATTCGCCATTTTCAAACTACGCATTTTAATTGGATCGACTAATATTTTTCCTGGAATCCCAAATGCATTTAATAAAACACCTACATATTCGCCAATACTATTAAAACAACATTGTACCAGGACCCATTTCACCAATTAAAATTTACAAATAGCTGCTTGTGAAGACCTATTTCGCCAATTAAAATTTATAAAAAGTTTCTCATGAGGACCTATTTCGCCAATAACATTAAAAAATAATTACATTTGAGGACACATTTTGCCTTGAAAATTACAATGTATCGTTGTATAAGCACACGTGATTCGCCAAATTTTTAATATACCATTTAAAAATCCTAACAAATTTCCAAGTATGGAATCATGGATTGATATAAATACAATCGAAAAGTGCTTCATTTATTCTTACACATTTTGTTCGGTTCTGAGGTTCTACTTCTCCATTCGGAAGTCAGCGAAAGCCGAAAACGTAGACTTAAAAGGTGAGTGATCATTTCTTCATAGTGTTATTGGTTATAATAATAAATTTTCTTTATCTCTTTTCCATTCTTGCTTCAACAAAGTGAACCTTAGAAGTTAGAACCAAACTCTGAAATTTTGAAGTTTTCAATAAATACAATTGAAAGTGTCATTTATTCGGAAGTCAGCCAAAGCCGAAAACGTAGACCTAAAGGTGAGTGATCATTTCTTCATAGTGTTATTAGTTATAATAATAAGTTTTCATTATCTCTTTTCCATTCTTGCTTCAGTCTTAAAGATGATATTGAGTAGGTAATGGGATCTATATTATTATTCTATGTCCTTAAACAAGAAGATATTTTTTTCCAGTTTTTATTCGAAGTGAGATTAATATGTCGAGCGAATCAGAGATCAATATGTCGAGTGACTCGAGCAACAATGGTAAGGCTCCTTCCGCTCCTCAGGGTGGTAAAGAGACTCATGATGCTTCTCAGACTCCTTCTGCTCCTCAGGGTGGTAAGGCTCTTGTCGCTCCTCAGGGTGGTGAAGAGACTCCTACTACTTCTTAGACTCCTTCCACTCCTCAAGGCCCCAACCTCTCGACTCCTTCCGCTCCTCAGGGTGGTAAAGAGACTCATGATGCTTCTCAGACTCCTTCTGCTCCTCAGGGTGGTAAGGCTCTTGTCGCTCCTCAGGGTGGTGAAGAGACTCCTACTACTTCTTAGACTCCTTCCACTCCTCAAGGTGGTAAGGCTCCTGCAACTCCTTAGACTCCTATCGCTCCTCAAGGTGGTGAAGAGACTCCTGCCACTCCTCAGGCTCCTTAGGGTGGTGAAGAGACTGGAGGCCATCAAAATGCCCAAAACTTAGACATACCATACAGTCTTACTTTGCAATTGCCAAATCTTCTAATCCATCAGATCAAGATGGAGCTACATCATCAACTGTTCCACCAAATATTGGTAGCATTCCCAATACCTCACCACCATCGGAAGGTCAAGTTGAGATTGTCATTGATTTAAATCAAAATGTATCAAATTAGGATAGCAATACCGCAAAAGATGTTCCAAGTGATACCCTGGGCCCGGTTAGCCAAAATGAGATAATTCACTTGGATGAGGATGATGATGTTGGTAGCAAGAAAAGGAAAAATAAACCAAAAAGGGGGCGCGAGTGGGAAATGACAAGGAGTTTTCAACTTGGTT
>VDFB02302608.1:0-21588 GCA_007258455.2 Sequoia sempervirens | reverse complement strand
GGGGCGAGCTATTGAGAAAGCCGTTGGATCAAGTGGCGCAAAGAGAGCTTTTGAGAGAGCAAGTAGAAGATTGCATGTGAAACCTTGCAAAGAGGATCACAATGGAGTTTTGGGGAAGTGTTGTATAAGTCTAAGAGACATAGCATTTAGTTAGAGCACGGTGAGAAGATTTGTGTTTAGAGGATTGCAAGACGAGTCTTGAAGGCAATAGAATGGGGTCCTGAGTAGGAGTTCCGAAATGGGTGAGTTCTGAAGCAGACCTAGGAAGATCATTTGGAATGCAAGTCCAAGAGGACTGTCCTAGGGCAATCCGAGAACAAGTCTGAAATATTTTGAAGAGATCTCAAGAGGGGGTGCTAAATAAGGTGGTCATGAATGTAGAAACCTTGATGGAGGATTCTGTTGATGGGTGTTTTTGCACTTTCTTAACATAGACAAAGCCAAGTGGATTGTCTCTCTTGAGAGGTAATTTCTACGACCAAATTTTAGAAATCACCCCAAGGCCTCTCGGGTTTCAGGTTATGACTTGCAAAAATAGCTTAGTTGTTGATGTGATTTGCTGGTAATCACAAAGGGCATTTATGGTCTATTAAGCATGGAGGGAATTGGGTCTGCTAATAGAGTTCTATAAATTTTGAAAATGAGTGAACAGTTGTTGTAAGTTCAGAATAGCAAGGTAAAACTACATCTTTTCCATCAGATTTGGCTTTACAATGATGTTGGAACTTTGTTTAACTTCAAATTTTACAGAAATAGCAAAAGGGAAAAAGGGTTAGAAGTTTCCTAGACATGCAACTAGTGATAAACAATAACTAAATTTCTTTACAAAAATGATTTGAAGAATTATTCAAAGCTCCAAGAGTTTCACTCTCTCTCTATCTTTCTCCAAATATGGAGAACAAACACCCCCAATAATGGTAGAAATTAAAAAAGAAACTTGGCTAGTCTCACCAACCATATCTTTCCAACAAGGCTTTAGGTACCCTAAAATTAGTTTCTTATGTCATAGCTAATTAACTAAATATTTAATTCCCCAATTCCCCATGATTAATTAAATAGATCAATTTAATTAATTATTCTTCATCTTTGTAATTAATTAAATCATATTTAACTAATTACATTTCCATACTTCTAAGGTTGATTAATATAACTAACTCGACCTTATTTTCCACCTCCATTAATTCTTTTGAATATAATTAAATAATTAATCCTTCCCTAAACATCATTAACATTTTCTCTAATTTTAAATTCTCCCACTTCCCCAAACTTGTATTCATGTGACAAGTGTCCTCTACCCCTCTTAAATACTTCCATGCACATGTCACTCTCACTCTTCCACCTCATCATTTGACTACTCTCCTGATTGGATGCTCACACATGTGTGAGATCCTCTTCCCATTTAGCCACCTTGCACTTTTCCTTTACATCCATTTGTCAAATTCCTAGGCTTCCTCTCTCTTCAACCTTACCACTTATGTTTCCACTTCTCAAGTCCTTTTTCTTCCAAATGTGTGTGAGTGCACACCTACCCACCTTCCCCATTCAAAGTTTTATTTTCACAAGCCTCCACCTTACATGACACTTGTCACAAGGCTAAACCCTCACCCTCTCTTTAAATCTTGGCCCTCCATCTTGCAAATTAATCTTGACCCTCCATTTCTCAATCCAAAACTCTATAAATTTAAGCCTTTGTCCTCCATCTTCAACAACTCATTATTGCCAAAATTATGTTGTTAAAATCACTATCATAATCTCATATTTCCAAGGTTATGTTGTTTTAAGAGAAATCCACATTTTCACCATCAAATGAGCAAATCAAGTGAGAAGGGTGCATCACTTGAACTCAATCAAGGAGATTGGAAAGGTAAAAGGTTGAAGGTAATTTTATTGAATTTATTTATTTTATGCTTTTATGTCTTTTGTAATTCCATTATTTTCATTATGGCACACTTGATGGGACCCACATCCTTGTAACTAACATCTTGTTTGATCTTTTGGTTAAATTTTATATTGCATCTCCCAAAATAGTGTTTATGACCTCTCTTTTAGAACTTTTACATAAAATAAATACCTTCATAGTGGGAGTAACACTTTTGCATTGTAGTGCCTCCGTCCTATTCAATTCATGTTTTTGGTTAGTTTATGTTTAGTTTTTTTGATAATATAAGAGGCTTTCATTGCTTTAGCTTTAGTGGACTTGGGTTTTAGAGGCTCCATTTTAAGTGGCTCATACCTTAATCCTTGATACTTAGGAAGTTTTATTGGTTTGAGAAGCTCTAATATTCCTTGTTCATCCTTTATAAGACCTTTTATCTTTGTAGCCCATGCTCTTGCAAATTTGTGACACTTAGAGTAAATTTATTTGTGTAATGAAGGTGATTCTTCTTCTTTGTAGATCCACGATGTAATGTAATATTTGATATATATTTTTTACATATAACCTTCATTTGAAGGTGGTGTTTCAATTTTGAGTTACTTTTGATTCTCATGTGGTGATCCTTGGTTGACCATGACATTTAGGAAATAGTAGGAGTTTTCCTATGTACATAAAATAAGTATTGTAGCTTGTACTCTCCGCATCCTTTTCCAAAAATATTAGCCTTGATATTGGCAATGGAGTTGTGAGAGGTAGTGAAGGTTGTGAGTGAGGATGGATCAATGTAGGATGATGATGGGGTGGTCACATAATTTATTAGGAAATGGTGTGACTGATTGTAGCTACCTTCCAAAAGTTTACAATATTAGAAGGGATGAGAATCAACAAGAATAATAACCTCTTTACCTTGGCATATGAATTTTAGGAATTGGTAGAAGGTGGAGGGGATGGCTTGCATGTTAGGTATCCATGGGTGGCCAAGGAGGATGTGTTAAGGGAGATCAAGGTGTATATTTGACATGTTGTTTCCAAATGAACATCCCAAATCTAATCAAACTCCATCTTCTAATTAGGTACATCAACCATATCCTAATCTCCAAACAATCCTATCCTTCATTCACTCCAATCATCTTATCTCAAATTTGAGCTTAATCAAATCCAAAATCTATATTTTAATATACCAATCCTCCATATTTTCCAAATCCCAATCAAACTCATCATCATCCAATCACTTATAATCCACTCTCATCCATACCAATCCTATCCAACATCATATCTCCATTATAAACCTCCCTAGCAACCTTTGATGATGATGAAGTTGGTCTTGTTGATTAAAGAAAATATGATCCCTATGATGATAATGAAAGTCTTGTGGACCAAGATGAGATCTCCCCAATCAACATTCCTCACATCGAAGAACCTACCAATTTTACTACCAACCATAAAGACCTCTCTGGATTCATCCTTTCTTACCACTTCAACAATGATAATGATGTCATGGGTAGGGACATAAGTATTGGTACTAGAATTCCATAATATCCATCTCTATAAAATCACAATTCAATTCGTCTCCTATTACTTACCCTTCCCTTCCTTTGACAAGGAAAACCAACCCTCCATACAAAGTTCCCCTCAAACCCTATTGACATTCAAAATCCCCATATCCAACCTATTTTCAATATCCTCATCCTCATCATCAATCTACAAATCTATTGAATCCTCCATTTATTGTTCTACTATTTCATCTACCGCATTCTCACAGTCAACATCATCCAAATCATACAAATCCAGTTCATGTCCCATATCTTTCATGATTTCCTCCAAGTACTATTAGTAAAGGATTTTAAATCCCCATGTACAATCGAAGCTATGCAATATTTTAATACCATGCATTCATCTCCATACCTTATAGGTCTCCCACATCCCAAACATACTAAATTTATCCAATCCTTCAAACCATCAAATCCTCCATCCATAAATATTGAAAATCCTTTTCCCATCCATTCACTCATTATTGACACCAAAATTCCATCTTCCCTAATTTACTCTATGTTGTAAAACAAGGTGAATAAATATTGCAATAAGAACTTTAACCAATAGTAATTGCAAGTTTGAATCCAAATATTAACCCTTAAAGTATGTGATTACAAAATAAAAAAAAGAAATAGAAAACCATAACACATGACACTAGATTATGTGGAGAAACCCCTAAGGGAAAAAATACACCATAGAAAGAGAGAGGCAAGTATATTACTAATCCAATGAGAGATTACAACAACAATACACTTTTTTGAATATCTCTATAAAATTTGGCAGCACCCTATTACCTACAAACTAAACAAAAATAAATGAAGAACTCTAGCTCAAGGCCCCATTTTATAGAAACTTGTGGGGATGAATACCACCATGGTATCAACAAACAACATGAAGAAAAACCACATGGAAAAACCCACACTTTCCTCCTTGCAACCACCAAATCCATCAAAAATTACAACTTATAGATGCTCTTACAACTATCATAAGGAATATCTCATGCATGGGTGCCTATGGAAGGAATTCATTATAAATGCTATCGTAAATGTTGTCATAGTTGTCATAGCATATTATGACAGTTGTCATAGTGTCATAGATACTAGATTACAAATTATGACATTTGTAATAACCCTCCAAAAAATAGGAGAAATCTTACAAATGGGATTCCTAGCTATTTTGTCCTTTTCCAAGAAGACAAATGGTGATGGTAACTTTGTCTTTACATGAGCTCTTTCACAACCACTAGTTAAATGGCTTCAACTCTTATGGGTAATTTACAAAAGATATTAGGAAAATAATTAATTAATGGATTTGCAAGGTTGATGTCACCTAAATCCTAACATTCTCCCACTCGACATCATACATTGTAAATTACATCCATAAGGATACATCAATGTAAAATTAAGTACAGTGATCAAGGCCCATGGCCTTCTTACACCCAGAGAACTTATCTATGGTTACTGGCTTTGTGAGAGAATTTGCACCATTATCCAAATCGTCTACCTTTTCAATTAGAACCTATTTATTATCAACTCTTTAATGCACAAAGTGATACTGAATCATCAACATGCTTAGTATGAGAATGATATAGTATTTTTAGCCAAACATATGACACTCTGATTGTCACATCTGATCCTCATTGTCCTACAATCAAAACTAATACCAATACCAATGATTTGTAACCATACAACCTCCTTAGAGGAATTTTTAGCAGCCATATACATTGCTTCAGTGGTGAATAATGTAACTATAGGTTGTCTTTTACCCATGCAAATCATTGCACCTCCAAATAAAGTAAACACATAGCCACTAGTTGACCTTCAACTATCCAAGTCACTTGCCCAATCTACATGAACAAAACCTTGTATGTCCAATGGCTTATCCACATTATCAGTACCATGATAAACCAAACAATAATCATAAGTACCTTGCAATTACCTAAACACCCTTTTAACAATATTCCAATTCTCTTTACTAGGGTTAGACATAAACTTGGTTAGACCTCCCACTGCTTGGGCTTGTAGTAATGGAAAAAATATCCCCTTTTCCTTAATTTGGGAATGAATTAATAAAATGGACCTAATGGTGCCTTATTTAGGGTGTTGTAAAGTGTATCTTTACACTTTCACACTAATCTAGGGCTTTATTAATTAATTGAGGTTAATTGGCCCCTCAAATTCAAATCCAAGCCTAATTTATTGCACTTTTTGAGGGAGAAAATATAACACTCTTAAATGAAATTACACAACACTTAATTTTGCAAGGAATGTGTCCTAGGCTAGTGACCTAGGATCCATTCACCACTTAGCGAATGGGTCTGCACTAGGTCCTAGGACCCCCTTTTGGCATATTGTTTCACAACCCCTAAAGTGTGTCCTAGTTATGTATGCTAGGACACATTCACCCTATGGCGAATGGGTCCTCACTAACTTAGGACACCCCCCTGGGATGTGTTTTTGGCAGTATTTTAATAATTTCATATCCTAGATTTGATGTCGCTTGCGTTATTAGAATTTCAAGATTTAATATTAAGTATAAATATAAGGCTATTTCACTTAGTTTCACCTAATAATTTTTATGCAAGCATCCTAAGAGTTCACAAGAGAATTATAGAGCATTCAAGAATATTTCTAAGGAATTCTAGGGAATATTATTGAAGTTTATTGCAGTAATCAAAGATCTATTTCATCATGTCAAAGTCATGCATGTTGTTGAGCTAATATATGTTGGTATAGCATTGAAGATCCAATTTTGAAAGCATATTCAAGGCATTGTTTCATATCAAAGCTCATGATCAAGATCTATATCCATTGAGGTCACTTCATTCTAAGTTTCAGATTTACAATCCAAGGTTCAACTGAGGATTGGTGAGTTGTGGCATTACATTGTTCATGGGTAAACCCACAAAACTGGTTTACAATTTCGTTGAGGAAGGAAAAATGCATTTTTAGATGGAAAACACTGTAAGGGGTTTGTTAGAACTAGGGGGTTCACTAGAAACCCCCTTCTATGAACCCCCATTTAATGGGTTTTTTTAATTGCATTTTAAAGGGGTTTGCTAGAAGAAATTCTAGTGAACCCCTAGTTACAGTGAACAACTGGTTCTATAGAACCCCCCTTTTTCCCCTTCTCCCCTCTTCTACCAAATCTCTACAATTTTTTTCCCTTTGAAGCTCTTTGGTTGAGGATGAAAATGGAGGAGACTTCAAACCCAACTGGATAATGGTAGTCCTCGGGGATGAGCTATCCATCAAATATAATTTTAATATGTTTTTGGTTTAATATCTATTTTTTTAAAAGTTTGATTAAACATAGGTTTTTCACTAAAAACAAAGCT
Organism: Sequoia sempervirens; assembly: GCA_007258455.2. Lineage (NCBI taxonomy): Eukaryota > Viridiplantae > Streptophyta > Pinopsida > Cupressales > Cupressaceae > Sequoia > Sequoia sempervirens. Next base: position 14,842 of record VDFB02302608.1, on the reverse strand, counting down.
CTTTGTTCTACACATGGGGAAAAATAAAAATTATCAAAAAAAATTGAAAAATATCAATGCACTAGATATTGATGTCCTTGATCCAACAAAACAAAAATTGAATTTCGATACATGTACAAAAAAAATTATGTTTTAGCCAGTGAATCATGTCTAAATTGTAACTAGTTTGACTTTGAAACCTAATTAAAAAATATATATTCAATGAAATTCTATGAAACCAATTCCATTCACTAGATATCGTAGTTATGAATCTAAATTTGAAAAAATTAGAATTTTATCCTTCATAGAAAAAAAGTTATGTGTTAGCTAGTGACATCACTCTTTAAAAATGGTGTTTACTATTAAAAACTAGTTTTTGAAGGAGATGTATATAAAAGAAGTGAAATTTGATTCCAAAATTTTTGAAAAAATAATATTTAGAATCTAGAGATAAAATGTCACAAATCACTAGTTTGCATCATCTCCAAATTCCTCATGATTTAGCCACTATAGGTGCCTGAAAGTGAAGATTTAGTTAAGAAATTCAATTCAATGTCCAGTTTGGCCAAAAAAAGTAAACCACTATTGTGGGATCACCCTCATTCATCATTCCTTTAATGGATTGTTTCATTTCAAGGTTTAATTACCAAAACAAGGTTTGACCAAGGAAAGCCCCTATTCCCTGACAAATCAACTTTTTCTTCTCCTTTGATGTGTGATTGTAGGTTTTAGGTTGAAGATCAAGTGGAGAAAAAAAGTTGTCAAAGTTGCAAAAGTTGTCATCTTTCTTGCAAGATCACATAAACTAAGCTAGAGAATTTATTTCCGACTTTCGAGAGCTGAACACTTAAGATCTGGGAGTGCAGACATTGGAGAACAAAACCCAGAAACCAATTTTCTAGAACCCTAGCAAGGACCCATTCACCATTGGGCGAATGAGTCCTCAGTGAGGCTCAAAAAATCACTTTTGGAGTAGGTACACATCATTTTACCATCTTAAAGCCTACCTTTTTATTGTTATATCAGTTAGGTTTGTTTTTTGATGTTCTTCTATGCATAATTGAATGAAATAACTAGTGAAAAGTAGTGGTTTATCATCTTGCTAATTCATTTTGGTGAATTGCCCCCCTTTTCTTTTGTTTCATTTTGGTGAACCCAAATTTTTTATCATTGTAGTTTTCTGATTTTAGGATCCCTTTGCATCCTAGGCTAGATCTTGCATTAATTTGCATTGAATTAGATCTCATTTAGGGTCATTAGTTTGCATTCAAATTTGCATCTCATATAGGGTTTTAGGATTGCATTATTTTTGCATTCTTTAAATTTGAAGAATACAAAAAAAATAGTCATTTTGCATATCATCTTACATCACATAACTTGCATTTAAAAATCAAAACAAAATTGCATATCAAACTAGGTGTTTTAGATAATCATTTTGTCATAATTTGCACTCAAATAATTTCACATTGCATATATAGAAATTTGAACCTGAAATTTATTGTAACAAACCCGAATTTGAAAATCATTAGAAAAGGTTTAAAAATCTATAATTTAAGTCAATTCCAAAACCCTAATGTAGGACCTATTTTCCCTAGGGTGAATGAGTCCCCGATCAAACCTTAATCTGCATTTTTGGAATTTAAAAACTTCAATATTGTGCTTATGTTTGCTGCTATCAAATCTCTGTTATAGTTTATTGATTTTTTATTTCATTCATTTCATTAGATCTCGCTTAATTTGGTTCATTTAGTGCATTTCTAAGTTCAAAATTACATTTACAACATTTCATTTTTAGATTGTTGCATAGTGTAATAAACAAATTTCCTTGTTTAGAATCCAAAAATTGCATTTACACATTTCATTCTAGGTCATTGCATTGCATTTTAAGCTTCTTTCCATTTTGGGTTTGCACACTAAGTTTGTAAAACTTGTATGAGCTTTGCAACTTGGTGTCCTATTATCAATAATATTATAAGATGTAGTTTGAGACTCATGTCATCCCTCAATATACCATTCTTCGTGGATCTTGGGTTTTCTAGCTCTCTTCCTAATAGTGTTGATAGTCAACCCCCTATGGATCATAGTATTCTTACCTCATTTCCCATGACTTCACTTCCCATGAAGAAGATGCGCCAGTAGACACCCTTTTAGGTGTGTTGTCCACCTCAATGGTCGACCTTTTCATACAATGGAAAGGCCAAAAATGTGTAATTGCAAGTTGGAAAACACTAGGTGTTATTAAACCTACAAGCCAAATACCATTTACAAACCCTTTACAAGTAACATCCCAATTCGTTATTCACCCCTCAGTTGAATTTAGATTCTTTTCTATATCTCTCACTTTCAACCCCACCGCGTGCCCTCAAACTTTCAGCTTTCAATGTGTAGAATGAAAGAACTCACAACACTGTAGTGTTTTCCAACCTCCACTTATTTTCCACAATATGTTGTCCCATCATATGGTGTATGTATTTTTGTATGTTTTAATGCATTTTTGTATGTTATGATGCCTTTGACATGTATTCTTCTAGCGAGAATAGCAACGTCCAATTGTAGGGTAGAAGCTAATCCTTACAAAATATAGTAATATCAAGCTATTATCCCTGAAAAAACATGTCTTTCAAATGATAACATAATCAAACATAAATGATATCAATTTTCCACAATCCATATTGATTAAATTGCTAGTTGATTTCTAGATTTGATTGTGTAAGAATTTTTGCATCAATGTTTCAGATTAGACTCCATGATCCAACACCAAGATGAAGGGATCATTGGGGTCACCCCTTATGCTCTCTTCTTCATCTTGATGATGGATCACAAAGTTTGATCTGAAATGTTGATGTAAAATTTCTTACACAATCGGATGCAAAAATCAACTAGCAATAATAATCAGGCATGTCTTATCCTTGAAGAAGGGAAATACTTTATCATGTGTAAGCCATGTTGCAAGGAGATCACCTTTTGCAATTGGGGCGAGGCTATTCTCCCTACAAAAAACACATGTCACATGCATCATAACAACCATCATGTTTTAAAAATCATATTTTGGAATGGATAAAAATCTTGAAACGTGGCATTGAAAACCATTATTTGCAAATAGAAAAAATCCCAGACGAGGTCCCATTTTTGTCACCATTTTCCACAGTGACATTTTGCAGGTTGGTAGAGAGCAACAAGAAATATAAAATTTTGCAATTTCCAAATGAAATAATTGACAACCAATTGTGGAAATATGAATGAAATAACCAAATAACATTTAGAGAAATCAGAAACCATGCAGAATATGTAAGATTTTTGTTTTGGTATGCTCTAAGAATGTAATGAAGTCCATTTTCAAATTTCACTTTGCTACAGTCAAAATATCATTTCACTTTCTTCATCTGATTGGAACAAAACACCTTGATGGAAAAGAAGGTTGGGTGGACAAATCACACTAACGAAAAGACTTGACAGCTAGACATTAACTCCGACCTATCGTGGCCTATCCCGTCATCAAGAAAACGTGTCAGCATCGATGGGTTTTCAAAAGCATATTTCAAAATGGACAAAATCCCAAAAAAACATGGCATTGGAAACCATTATTTGCAAATAGCAAAATGAGGTGCCAAGAATGTAATGAAATTCTAGAAAACAGTAGGTATTATGAAACATGCAAGGTACAATGTTGTTATAGATTGTTGGCAGTGTTGGAAAACACACTATCCCATTTTAGTTAGTTTGTTATGAAGAGTTTTATTTCATTACTCCAAGAATGTAATGAAGTCCACTTTCAAATTTTTGAACAACTCTTTGGTACAGTCCAAATTTCATTTCACTTTCTTTATCTAATTGGAAGAAATAAAATGCTCCCATTATTTACAGTGTTGGAAAACACATTGTCTCTTCTCACTTGCATAGGGTTTTACAATACTATATGCATTTCTTGTTTCTTAACACCTATGGTTTTCCAACATGCATTCTTACTAAATAGAAATAATGTCTTCAAAAGCTTTTGTAATATAAACACTTCTGAATGTATTGAAAATCCCTGTCAAAATTTATAAGGACTTTTAATTTGGGAAAAAAATGCATTTAAATTTCATATGATTGAAACGAAAAAGTGCACAAAATAATTGCAATATGGAAAACACAATCTTGGGTTTCAGTTATTTGAATGTCCTTACTTAAATGTAAAGGGTTGTCGCATGGTGGGTCGTTTGCTTCTTAACACATAGGCCATTGCAACATGGATTTTTACAAAATAGTATGAATGTCTTCAAAATCACACCTTCTCTTGTTGTGTTTAAATTTTGGATGATTGAAAAAAAAAGTGCACAAAATAGTTGTATTTTGGAAAACACGATGTGGGTTTTCAGTTGTTTGAATCTCCTTGTTTACATGTAAGGGGTTGTCTCACAGCGGGTTGTTTGCTTCTTAAAATGTACAATTTTGCAACATGGAATGTTACAAAATAGTATGAATTTCTTCAAAATCACACCTTCCATTGTTGTGTTTAAGTTTCAAGTATATAACTAATTGCATGCTTCATAACACACTCCATTTTTCAACCTCCACATCACAACATACCCAAGCCCTTTTGGTTTTTAAACTTGTATATGTAGGTGTGCATTACAAATAGCAAGAACACCAATTTTTTTCCGTTATTGGAAATAATGAATAAACTCATTGAAAGTGGTGAACATTGTGTAGTGCATGTTGGAAAACACAATGTGTTTTGAATCCCGCCTTTACTTATACCTAACCTTTGTCTTGAAATACAAATATACAAACATATATCTATTGTGTTTTATTTTATCAAATAGCACATCTCTCATTTAAGGGGGACTATGTTAACCATCAACACATAGTGTTGTTCTTCATAGTACACACTCATTGTGTTTTGCAACAATCCATGTTGGAAAACCCTAGTTGTTAAGAAACTAGCAACCCAAATAGTGTTGTAAAACCCTCTGCAACACTATTGGATAGTACCCATCACCTCAAGTTGGTCAGTTTTCTCCTCCAACTCCTCCATGTGCACTCCAACCTTCAACATTCAACGTGCAGACTGGAAAAAAAGCATGTATTCACCCTTCTTTCTCCAAAACAAAAAGGCACATGCCACTCTCCAATTTTCCCACGCTAGAAAAAAGCGGATGAAAGTGAAACTTCACGACCAAGCTAAGACTCTCACGTTAATCGGCCGATAGGAGGCGGGAATACTAACCTGATGGAGCTGTTAACTCCTACCTACCATTTCCTAGATGTTTGGTCCCATCTACCTATTTCGTCACTTTTTGTTTCCATGTATGTTGTTAAGAACCATAGGAAAATGACAGATGATTGAAAAATTTTAAATATGGAGAAATATTCAACTCGGGAGACAAAAAATATGTTTGAATTAGGACAAGATCATAGGATGGAATATCAAGACGACATATTTTGACCATTTCGTAGGATAGGAAATACTCACAAAAGCCTCTATTGCGGCTCACATTTCTTTTATTGAACCTAGTTCAAGTGAAGAAATTGTTGTTACACCTTGTCTAGATATTGATACAATTTTATGTAAGCACGAATACGCTCCAAACTAAAATCTATACAACAATTTCTTCATTGAACTGGGTTCTTCATTTGAATTGGGTTCTTCACTTTGAATGTTGTTTGTAAGTAATTTCACATGTACATACATGTCCACATATAAACTTTTTTGGTGAAAGACTAAAAATTAGAGCTTTAACACTTAAGAATAATGTAACATGATTCACATAAAATTTTGAGATATAATACACATAGAATAATGTAACATTTATTTTATTTAAATTAGAGTGCAAATTGTTTGCATTCCCCACAATAAGCATCCCATCCATATATAAATCAGAACTTCTAAATGTAAAATAAATTTTGGAAATTTAACTATCTAGTACACTTGCGATTCAATCTATGGCAACCATAATCACTTGTATTTACTACAGAAGCTTCACGTCTCCTGCAATTTCCTTCTCAATCCAACTACCCTTGTTTTGTTCAATTTTATTTCCTCGCCTATATCAACCACCTAGAAGAAAGACAAGTGTTAGCGATAGATTAAATTAGAAAATTAAATACATTTGGTGCTACAAAGAATTCACTTCATTCCAAACTTCACTGATATGGGATTATATGTTGTGCTAACTACAACATGCCAGCTTGTATAGTCAATAAACAAACATATTAATCTATACGATGGGAATTTAATTTCCAGTTTAACCTATCGCTAACACTAGTAATATATATCGACAATTATATCTTCCATTTTTCCATTATGTTGGAACTGTGAAGCAATGAACGTTCATTCAGATATATCTCAAACTCATCTCTCGTGGCATATTAAAGATGCCATCACTTGCATAATCAATAAGGGTAGACAAGACACACAAGAAATATACCACACACCACTATCAAAATTTTATTTATTTCATTACTAGTACATATAACTGAAAAAATACATAGATTATTGCAAGATACATTGATTGCAAAGCACAATGTGCATCGACTATTCTAGAATAAACATTATGAAGTCAATGAAAACCTTGGTGATCACCTTGATTGACCAAAAAATAGCAGGTGATCACATTGGTTAAATATGACAATGCACAAAATAATTACACATTAGATAACACTGTGGTTCAATCTCCATGCTCAAACCTTTTTTGATTAATGCAATAACAACCCAATTGGTTTGTGATCTCTCACCTCAATTTGATTACACACCTAGTGTTTTCCAACATGAACTTATATAGACCATATGAACGTAATGAAAAAGATTTTTTAGTACACAATAAGAATGCAATGAAGATCACCTTCAAAATTTATGCAAACTACACTAAATCAGATAGATATGAACCATAGATTTTTGGCACCTTAGAACTTTCTAGCTCTTCTAGGGTTTTTCACCTAAAAGGAGAGAGTAGGGCCAAAAATGCTAAAGGGTTCATTCAAATTATGTAATTAATGTATGATGTTGTTATGTCTAAATGGAATGATCTAAGTGCAGTTAAATGAACTATTTGACTGATTATGAATGCAAAACCTAAGAAACAAGTGATGTTTGGAAACACATTCTGTAATGCAACAATGAACTAGAAATGAATGCAAAGCTAAAAAAAAATGAATGAAACTTGAAGTATGCACCTGAAAGCTTGAAGAAGACTGGAAATTACTTCTGAAACAGTATTGATGCTGATTTTCAAGCCTAGAGGGACTCATTCACCATTCTGGGAAAATCAATCCTAGTTCTGCCAAACTAGGTCGGGACTTGTTTTTGACAAAAGGGTATCAGAAAATGTAGAAAACACAAAACTAACCTGGAAGTGGGACTCATTCACCACTCATGGTGAATGATTCCACTTTTGAATTTCTTTATTTTCAAAAGTGGATTCCAGAGCTTTTGATCTGCACTTTGACTTCCTACAGGTGTCCACTTCTGAAACTTTGATTTACGGGTCTGAAAATGAGTTTTGTTGATATTTTGACTTGTTGAATGAAGAGAAGACTTGAGCAACCTTACAACTTGATCTTCAATGATTTTTAAGCTTCCAAGAGTCTTAAATCTACAAACACACAATGCAAGAGAGAGATGTTGAATGTTAGGGCACAAAGGTTTGCCTTGGTCAAACCCCTTTTAGGTAATTAAACCAAAATGATGAAAGAATGTAATGAAACATGAAACAATGGAGTTGATTACCTTGCCATGATGTTTGATCTTGAAAATCTACAACAAAACATGAAGAATCTACCCTTGAAAGTCTAAAAATTGATGTCTTGGTGACTTGAAATGAAGAAACCCTAAGTTACTTGACTTGAGATGGAAGATTAATGAATGACAATAGATAAGAGATAAGAGATGCCAAAATAAGTTAAAATACTTATATTTATAGGAAACTCACCTATTTTACCTGTTAATACCTCATCATAGGCCGACATGAAGTAGTATTAAACTCAAATTTCACTTTTTTCCCACTCAAAGATCAAAAATGAGCCAAATGGGACTCATTCGCCACACATGGAAAATGGGTCCCACCTAGATGGGATTGATTTGCCATGTATGGTGAATGGGTCCCACAGGGGCCAATTTGATAGCTTAGATGCCAAGAGATAAGGAAATAAGGTCTAAAATGCAACTTTGTTGGGTATTTGATCAATTTAAGCCTCAGGATGCATAATATGGGTTAATATGGGACTATTAGTGATGATGGAAATGTCAAATGGGGAATGGGACACATAATTCAATGTGAAAGTGTGATTAAATACACTTTTCAACACTAAAATGAGGTCCACACAGCCTAGGAAGGAACAAGAACCAATGTGAATGTGTGAGACACATTACAACAGTAGTTTAACATTAAGTTTATTTTACAAGCCTTCTAGATTGATGTGATAATGTTATTAAACACATTTTATAATGTTGAATTAAGGAAAAATGGGTTCATTAAGTCTAGAAAAGTGTGAAATCATCTTACAACACTTTACAACACCTTTACAAGACGTTGTTGAAAGAATGTTATTCAATTTGAAAGGGTTCAAGACCTAGTGTGGATACATAAAATGCCTCACAAAACCTGAATCAAGGCCTCATTAAGTCCAATTAATCCCATGTCAAGAAAAGGGTCCTTTTTCTATGACACAAGATAAAAGATAATGTATCGAGTGAAGAGATTCTACCTACTATTTATAAGTTGAGGAAGGTGCATGTGTAATATGCGCAATCGAAATATGGAAATGTAGAACTTGACCAACAGGTAGTACATAGTATGTAATATAAAAGGAATCTTCTCTAAAAACACTTGAAAATAAGCAAACCAAAGTGAATGAGATAGATAATGTATTGACTGAAGACATTGTTCCTCCTCTTCAAAAGTTGACAAACGAGCATGTGCACTATGTGAAATGGGAAAATGGAAATGTAGAATTGGAGGCAACAAGTACTAGAATGCATGGAATGAAAAATGAATCTTCTCTAAAACCACTTGAAAAGAAGTAGAGCGGTTGAGTGAGATAATTAATGTACTGACTAAAAATATCCTCCATGCTCTTGAGAAGTTGACTAAGGTGCATGCATAGTATAAGCAAAGGGAAACTGGCAATGCACAAGTGGACAAACTTAAGAGGTTTTGTATTGCATGATAATTTGTGCACACAAAGAAATTCAGAGATGTTGTTATGGATGGATTTGAACAAGTAAATTCTATCATGAATAACTTCTACAACATAGTATATTTTTCACTATGAACTATAATAAATATTTTATTTATTAGTTATGAAGCTTCATAAGTGTCACTTGCCAGAGTAATAACTTGTAATTTTCATGCGACACATTGCATGAAATTGTCTTGTCCATCAAAAAAATTTCTTGAACTTCCCTAACTTATTATTCTTTTCAAAAACAATACATAGGAATTTGAATATTCTTGCTCTTCAAGTAACTTTTAATGCATTCCACTCAATTATGAACGCAACTTGGATAACTCTACTTTTCTAATTTTGATTTAATGAGATATAATAGGAGTTAGCCAAATTGTGGTCAACATTGATTGGAAGTGCATTAAAAGTTGTGCTTGAAGAGGAAGATTATTGAAATTACTTTTCTACTCTCTCTAGAAAGGACAATAATATAAGGGAAGTTCTTGAAAAATAAATTATGGACAAGACAACTTGTGTGCTCTGTGTCCCAGGAAAATTACAAGTTATTAGTTTCACAAAATTACATGTAGACAACATGAGTGTAATGAAAACCTTTACTTTTGTAGTCAGTAAGAATGTAGTGAAGTCCATTGACCTTCACAAGTTAAAGGAACTCTTACTTACAATAAAAGTGGGATTTCAATTTCCTCATATGATTTTAAGAACAAATGAAGAAAATAATTTAGAAAAAAAAATATGCTTGCACTAAAATAACTAACATGGGACACTGCATTTTCCAACAATTCATACTATATATATATCTTGCCAACAAATAAAAATGCTCAGACAAAACTAACTCACATGGGACAATGAGTTTTCTAAATAATAATTCCAACATAGGAGAGTGAGTTTTCTAAATAGAATTATTATTTTTTATCTCCAAAATACTCAAACAAATCTTTTCATAACGAACTAACTGACATGCGACAGTGTGTTTTCTGACACTCCAAATAATGCGAGCATTTTATTTGTTCCAATCAAATGAACAAAGGGAAATGCCATATATACTTCACGAGAGAGTTGTTCTAAAACATGAAGGTGGACTTCATTACATTTTTCAAGCGTAGGAAACAAAAACTTTTCATGAGGGAATAACTGAGAGGAGACAAATGTGTGTTTTCCAACACTGCAAATAATGCGACTATTTTATTTTATTCCAATCAGATGAAGAAAGTGAAATGAAATTCACACTGTGGCAAATAATTATTCAAAAACTTCAAAGTGGTCTTCATTACATTCTTCGAGCATAATGAAACAAAAATTTTCATAAAAAACTAACTAACATTGGACATTGTGTTTTCCAACACTGCAAATGATGGGAGCATTTTATTTGTTCCAATTAGATGAAAAAAGGGAAATTCCATATTTACGTCACCAAACAATTGTTCTAAAAGATCAAGGTGGACTTCACTACATTTTTGGAGCATACAAAGCCAACACTTTTCATGAGGGAATAACTGAGACGAGACAGTGTGTTTTCCACCACTGCAAACAATGTGAGCATTTTATTTCTATTTATTTTTTCTTTTCTGATTGGTACAATCAAAATGGAATTTCACTTTCGTCATCTAATTCAACCAAATAAAATTCTCACATTATTTGTAGTGTTGGAAAACACATCGTCTCCATATAAGGTGTTAAGAAACAAGTAACCCATATAGTGTTGTAAAACCCTCTGCAATTGAGAGGAGACAGCATGTTTTCCAACTGTGCAAATAATGTGAGCAATTTATTTGTTCCAATCAAGAGAAATCTAAGTCATAGAAAAAAAACACCTATGTATGTAACATGAGATTGAAATGGAATTTCACTTTCCTCATCTGATTTGACCAAATAATTGCTCACATTATTTGTAGTGTTGGAAAACACATTGTCTCCATATAAGGTGTTAAGAAACAAACAACCCATATAGTGTTGTAAAACCCTCTACAACAGAGAGTAGACAGTGTGTTTTCCAACTATGCAAATAATGCAAGCAATTTATTTGTTCCAATCAGGAGAAAGATAAATCATAAAAAAAGCACCTATGCATGTAACATGAGATTAAAATGGCATTTCATTTTCCTCATCTGATTTGACCAAATAAATGCTCACATTATTTCAGTGTTGAAAAACACACTGTCTCCATATAAGGTGTTAAGAAACAAGCAACCCATATAGTGTTATAAAACGCTTTGCAACTAAGAGGAGACAATGTGCTTTCCAACTGTGCAAATAATGTGAGCAATTTATTTGTTCCAATCAGGAGAAAGCTAACTCGTAGAAAAAAAGCACCTATATATATGCAACATGAGATCAAAATGGAATTTCACTTTCCTCATCTGATTCGACCAAATAAATGCTCACATTACTTGCAATGTTGGAAAACACATTGTCTCCATCCTCAGTCATGCATCACTCCCCAACTAGCAAACTGCAAAATCAAAATGTGGAAAATGGCGATGTTCCATGATAAGGAATGCATTTGAGGGGTTTGTAGTGGTTTGACCACCTACAACTCCATTTTCTTTGCCCACGCTTCCCTCCCCACCCACCAAATTGGAAAATGAAAAATGTGGAAAATAGCGTTGTTAGCTGCATTTTGTCTAGCTTTTTGACTTTAGACAAAAAAACACCTATGCATGTAACATGATATCACAATGGAATTTCACTTTCCTTATCATATTTGACCAAATAAATGCTCACATTATTTGCAGTGTTGGAAAATACACTGTCTCCATATAAGGTGTTAAAAAACAATTAACCCATATAGTGTTGTAAAACCCTCTACAATTGAGAGGAGACAATGTGTTTTCCAACTGTGCAAATTATGCGAGCAATTTATTTGTTCCAATAAGGAGAAAGCTAAGTCATAGACAAAAACACCTATGTATGTAACATGAGATTGAAATGGCATTTCACTTTCCTCATCTAATTCGACCAAATAATTGCTCACATTATTTGTAGTGTTGGAAAACACACTGTCTCCATATAAGGTGTTAAGAAACAAGCAACCCATATAGTGTTGTAAGAACCTCTGCAATTGAGAGTAGACAGTGTGTTGTCCAACTGTGCAAATAATGCGAGCAATTTATTTGTTCCAATCAGGAGAAAGCTAACTCGTAAACAAAAAGCACCTATGTATGTAACATGAGTTCAAAATGGCATTTCATTTTCTTCATCTAATTTGACCAAATAAATTCTCACATTATTTGCAGTGTTGGAAAACAAATTGTCTCCATATAAGGTGTTAAAAAACAAGCAACCCATATAGTGTTGTAAAACCCTCTGCAATTGAGAGGAGATAGTGTGTTTTCCAACTCTACAAATAATGCGAGCAATATATTTGTTCCAAATAGATAAAGAAAGCGAAATGACATTTGGACTATAGCAAAGAGTTGTTCAAAAATTTGAAAGTGGACCTCATTACATTCTCAGAACATAGGAGTCGGCTAACTCCTAGACAAAAGCACCTATGTACATACAAAAACGTAGAAAAAATATACATAACAACATACATGGAAACATACATAACATGACGAGATGTTGTAGTGGGGGGCTCGCTAGATGGGGCATCAAAGTGACTAAACTAGCAATTAGGACCAAATGTTCAGGAAATGGTAGGTGCCTAGGAGTTAATGGCATCGTCAGGTCAGTTTTATCACCAATTGAGAGGCGACAGTGTGTTTTCCAACTCTATAAATATTGTGAGCAATTTATTTGTTGCAATCAAATAAAGAAAGCCAAATGACATTTGGACTATAGCAAAGAGTTGTTCAAAAATTTGAAAGTGGAATTCATTACATTGTTGGAGCATAACCCGGAATAAAATTCGTCATATCGAACTAATTGAAATGGGACAGTGTGTTTTCCAACACTGCAAAACAATCTATAACAACATTGAGCCTTGCAAGTTTTATAATACCTACTATTTTCCAATTTCATTACATTCTTGGCACCTCATTCTGATATTTACAAATAATGGTTTGAGATACCCACATTTTTTTTGGAGTTTTTATCTAGTCCAAAATACTTGATTTGGAAAACCCACGGCCTTGACATATTTTCGAGCAGCGAGATGAGCTCACAGTGGAGTTGGAGTTAATATGCGACCATCAGAATCTTTCCATTGGTGCAATTTTCCATCGGCCTTCTTTTTCCAGCCAGGCGTTTTGTTGTCCAGGATGAAGAAGGTGAAATGACATTTGGACTATACCAAAGTGGACTATACTGGTAGATAGGACCAAACGTCCAAGAAAGGTAGGTAGGAGTTAATTGACATAGGACAATGTGTTTTCCAACACTACAAACAATCTATAACATTGTGCCTTGTAGGTTTCATAATACATATTGTTTTCCAATTTCATTACATTCCTACTATCTAAATCACAAAAGGTTCTCCAGACAATCAAAAAACATACCAAATTGAGGTCAGAAGTGAGTAACCAATTGGGTTGTTACTTCTAAAGGGTTTTAGAACAGTCAGAGTTTTAGGAGACAATGTGTTTTCCAAAATGACAGTGTATAAAATGGCAGCAAAAATGGGATCTCATCTAGTCTTTTTGTTATTTGTAAATTATGATTTCGAATGTCACGTTTTGCACTTTTTTGTCCATTCCAAATAAGAATGTGAATAATGGCGACGTTCTGGGTTTTATGTGGTTTTCAAAATATATCATTTCATTGCAAAACCCACGTTGCCTTTTCCAATCTCGTAATATATTTTGCATGGTTTTTGGTTTCTATAAATGTCATTCAGTAATTTCACTCATATTTCCACAATGGGTTGTCACTTATTTCATTCGGCAATGGAAAATTTTGAAAACTAGAATACGAGAGGAAAGGAAACAAAAATTAAAAAACCCTCGACACAAAAAACATTAACAACCTTGCATTTCAAATAAATACCCCTTTTCCAAATGAAAACCCTGCAACGTTCAAAATAAGAATGTGAACAATGGAGACATTTTGGTATTTATGTGGTTTTCACAATATACCATTTCATTGCAGAACCCATGTTGCGTTTTCCAACCTCGTAATATATTCTGCATGGTTTCTAGTTTATGTAAATGTTATTCAGTTATTTCACTCATATTTCCACAATGGGTTGTCAGCTATTTCATTCGGCAAGCTCAAAATTCCAAAACCAATAGACGGGAGGAAACGAAAAATTAAAAAACCCTCAACAAAAAATCACAAAACTATAAACCCATAATGAATAGTTGTTCGTTTCTTCAAAGTTCCTAGGCAGAATGGAAAAATGGAAAATATTATAAGTGGATATACATACTTGCTAGCTACGAATTCCTGCAACTCCTTCCCGTTGCTCTCCACCAAAACGTCACTGTAGAAAACGGGACCTCATCTGGGCTTTTTGATATTTGCAAATAATGGTTGCGAATGCCACATTATTGGGTTTTCGTCCATCCCAAAATAATATTTTGAAAACCTGCCAGTGCTGACATGTTTTCCCGGCGATGGGACAGGCAACGGAAGGACATAGTTAACGTCCAACTATCAAGTCTTTCCATTGGGCTATTTGTTTGTCTGGCCACCTTTTCCGTCAGGACCATTTTTCCAACGCGTGGGATGGGGGATGGCGGGTACGATATCATGTTAGATACATAGGTGCTTTTTGTCTAGGAGTTAGCTTTTTCCATTTGGATTATTAATTTTCAAT
>VDFB02302607.1:0-10033 GCA_007258455.2 Sequoia sempervirens | reverse complement strand
ATAGTTGCCACACTCTTCAATTATGGCAACTTAAGTTTGTTAATCAATCTTTGCATGTTTTTATTTATTTGTGGCTCTGGTTTTCGTATAGCCACTTCTACTATTGGTGTCTCCTCACTTTGAATTTTGTGTTGTTAGTGATGGGGGGATTTAGTTTAGGATGAACCTACAAACTATGATGGATGGAAGAAAGACAAGGAGATTTGGGACATTATAGAATGGGGAAGTTGGCATCGTATGTGGAATGGATGCAAGGGAAAAACCCCAAGATTTCTTTGGAGTTTGAAAATTCATGGGTGGATGGTACTATTATTATTGGAGGGGTCTCTTGCATGGTGACTCTTGAGATTATTGTAGAGGTTATAGGTCTATCCTTTGAGGGGATTTGTATCCCTCATAAGTCAAAATTTCATTACTAGGAAGACATGAAACATTTCCTAAAGGAGGGTGAGAGGGTGAATAGATTGCAAAATGGCTTTAACCGCACTGACCTATCTAGTGTCTGGAGCATAATTGTTGAAATCCTCATGAGGTATGTCACATTCGAAGGGATTTTTTTCCACTTCCATGCCCATCTTTTCCCTATGCTTAATCATCTTAGGTATAATGTCAAAATGAGTTTCCTCTTTTGGCTCCCATCTTTACTTGAGCAATTTGTTAGAAGTGTCCAAGCTAAATGTAAGAAATTACCCATCCACTAGGGCCTTATTTATCATCTTTGTAAGTTTCATTCTACATTTCTTTCCTCCCCTACCTCTATTCACAAGAACACTCTAACCATCCATGACCCCACAAATCCCTCTATGGACCCTAGTCCCTCTATGACTATTGATGAAACCCCTCCTGCATTTTTTGTACCACTCAAACACAGTGTAAAGCCCCTATGAATGAAACCCCCTATCCCCACCAAATGTACCCCTCTATCAAAACACACACCTATTTCTACTTCTGGGTCGAGGGAGTTTGACAACTCAAATGATGATGAATCATGGAACACCACCCTAGCCAACTCTCTTGTACACTCTTCGGCTCATGAGGAAATATCAAATGTTCCCAACAAACCCCCCCATTTCTAACCCTAACCCACAAAATTATCCCAACCTTTGCATCAATATGGAGGAAACTGACACCGAACATAGTTTGGTTTGTGCCCCTACTGACCCCCTAGGTTAAAAAATCAACAAAATCTTGAAGACAATTAACATTCAGAAGGATATAATGTAGTCGCTCTTAGGCCAAC
Organism: Sequoia sempervirens; assembly: GCA_007258455.2. NCBI lineage: Eukaryota > Viridiplantae > Streptophyta > Pinopsida > Cupressales > Cupressaceae > Sequoia > Sequoia sempervirens. The sequence continues at coordinate 8,793 of VDFB02302607.1, read as the reverse complement.
TAATCCCAGCTAAAGAAAGAATTTAAATATTGGAGGGAAAGGTTCTCAAACAACAATTCATGTGGCTAGGGGAGGTGGAGAACAAGGAGCATTGGGATATGATTACTTCTATTGCCAAGTCTTTCAAGAAGTGGGTGAGGTGGGAAAAGGAGTTGGATGGTTTATGGGCCATCATTGGTATGGAGGAAGAGAAAAATAATGTATTGACTAAGATTGATGCCATCCATAAAAACCAAGAGAAGAAAATGCAATGCCTCAAGCTCATCACATATTATAGTAAAGAAACTATGAAGAACACTACCCTCACTCTCTAGGATTTTTAGGGTGAATTAAGGAAGTGCTAGGGGAAGCAAGTTGTAGACGGTGTGGAAAATGGTCATACATAGAAGAAGAGTGGTAAAATGGTGGACACATCAGCTCATGATGTCATGATGAATACCCAAGCCATTCAACAAGGTCCTATGAATTTCAAAAAGAAGCTACAATTCGTGTCTTAGGAATGAATGTGATCACTAGTCTCAAGCAGTTGGGAGACTTGTAGTTATCTTGTGGTTCTATGCTAGTCTCATATCTATAGGATTTCTTTGTTATTTTTGTTGGTCAAACATTTTAAGCTTTTGTTTCTGATTTACTTTTTGGATTTCTCACTACTTGTCAATTCCTCATCTGCCTCAATGGTTGTTTTGTAACATTTGGGTACTGGCCCTTCCAATTTTAATATAATCAAAGCATTATTGAGTAATAATTTAGTATCAAGTTCATCATTTTCTACTCCTCTTTAGCATTAAAAATTCCAACTTTTTTTGCAATTCTTTGTTGTTTTTCACTATGTTTTTCATAGTCCACACATTGTGGTATATCACCATTAATGGGGCAACCATTGAATTTCATGTTATTAATGAAATTTATTGCTTCATTTGTGAATTCTTCACCTTGAAATTCATTAAACCAATATAGTTTTTCTATCTATATATCTCTTCTACCCAACATATCTATCTCTAAAACTTGTAAAAATTGATTATGATCAAATCTAGATATCATTTCCCATAAATTTTGTGTAGTGCATAAAAATTGTTATTTCCTTCAATTTTAGAGTCAATAATTTTTTCAAAATTTTCATTGTATTTTATATAGATTATATTTAAATTCAATGTTCATAGTCCTTTGATGGTCAAAAATATTTTGGTCTAAATTTATTGATATATTGTCAAGAGTATTAGCATTGTTAGTCACATCATAATAAAACTTGTTATGTAAGATTTTGTACTTTAGTGTTTTATAGCCACAATCCCTATTAACCGTGAAGTTATACTTCATGCCATGTTTATCCTTTCTACGTGAGCTATAATAAGTGGAAGATCTTTAAATGAATGTTGTATTTAAATTGGCAACCACTTGCATCTGTTAGTTGCAAAATAGGATTGAAAAATTCAATCAACATTTCTTCCACTTGAGCGAGGTTTAAATGTTACACTGCTTAGGGTCTAGTATCCATATTACTCACATATAAAAATATTTTATTTTGTCTTTCTTGTATACATTTGTTGCAAATATAACCTTGTGGATTGTGGAATACTATGATTCCAATGTAACATTCTTGGAAAATATAACACAATTTTTATGACTCCAACCTAATTAAATGATAACAAAATACCATTTGCATTCAATTAAAATCAATGGAAAGTAATATATTTGGGTTTGGTATATTTTCTTCATTTGATATATTATGTATATTATAGGATAGTTGTACAAAAATGAATTTGGTGAAGAAATATTTAAAACACATCAAGATTAAAATTAAATTTTATGTGGACGGATGGTGATGTCAAGCTCTGCTGCTCAAGCTAGGGCGTCTGTGCCCTAGCTTGCTTTTCATGCTTTCTTGTTGGTGCTCTGTGGGGGAGTTATTTCCTACGTTCAAGGTGGTGCTCAGCAATGTATCCCTTCATTTGTTGTTGGCTTTCCTTGGCATGCGACGGTGGGTGTTTGGATTGCGCCGATAGGTTTGGGCCTACCTTTATCTGTGTGTGGTGGTGACCGGGTGGGATTTGGTGAGGTGTTGTCTATTTTCTAGGCCCACATGGGAGCCCTGAGTTTGCTGGGTGTTTTGTAGGGTTTGGGGAGCAGCCATTCTTTGTGGGCTATGAGATTTCCTGCTTTGCGGTACGGTGGCTCTTTTTTAAGTTGATACTTGTGAGTTTTGGGGGGCTGTGGGTGAAGTTGGAGGGGTATTGTGTTAACCCTCATGTGAGTTTTTTCATCTGTTCTCTCAACTCGAGGGCTTGTATGCCCGCTTTGGACCTCATTTTGGGTTCATATCACGAGGGGAGTCATCTGGGGTTAACCCCAAGATGGATTTTCGATTAGCCTTTGGATCAAAACCCCCGACACAGGGTGCGAAGGTTTTCAATAATATTTTGTTTACATCAGTTCAAGAGATGAATGGTTCTGGATCATTTGGTGGATCTAGGATTATGAAAATTAATGGATGTTTGGAAATATGTAAGGAGAGACGAAAATTGGTTATCCCAATGGAGATGTTGGTAGATGATATTGAATATTATTTGAAACACTCCTTTTATTGCAAGTTCATGGGTTTAAGAGTCTCGTTGCAATTTTTGGAATCTTGGGCTCAGAGGACTTGGCTACCAGAAGGAGGAATGGAGATTAGGCTCTTAGCAAATAATTAATTTATGGTTTCATTTGATTACATGGCTGATTGGAATAGGATTTTTGAGGGGGTCCCTATTTCTATAACCAAGTGGGCTTGTTTTTTAAGCCGTGGCATGCGGGCTTCAACCTAACTGAAGAGCTCCCAAATCGAGTTCCAGTGTGGGTTCAACTATCGTGGTTTCTAGTCGAATTTTGGCAAGAGGGTGTTCTACATTTGTTGGCTTCAATGCTTGGTAAACCAATTGGGTCTTCACAATAGACCTAGTTTAAAAAGGTAATGACTTTTTCTCATATTTGTGTGGAAATTGATTTAAGCATGCCATTGCCAGATTCTATGGAAGTGAGTGCAGGTTCATATACATGGGTGCAACAATTAGACTATGAAACTCACCCTTTTCGGTGTCAATATTGTCATGAGTATGGACACTTGCAGCATAGATGCCCTAGGGCTAAGCCAGTGGGGACTCAATCTGCCCATTCTCCTCGCAATCCACCTGGGGTTGATAAGGGGAAGGGGCCTATTCTAGGTGATAGTACTGGGGAGGATAGATATTTTCCTATCGAAACATAGAATAGGAATCAGGGGTAGAAGAGGACTCTGGGGGAGAGGCAAGATGATGTTAATTTTAATAGGTTTGAGGTGTTGGATGATCTAAGTCAACAGGAAGTGAATCCGGGTATGATGAACTTGGATCAAGAAACTTTGGGTTCAGGAAAGGATGGGCCTCCTTCAGAGACTATACAGGTTGTCCAGGATAGGGGTATTGGGCAGATGGACACGGATCAACAGTTGATTGTTCAGGTTGGGTCGAATCCTATGATTGGGGCTTTGACGACTAGGGGAGAGGTCTCTCCTTTTCCTATAAAGACTGGTATGGAAGTTGGAAAGAGCTTTATGTCCTCTTCTCACATGGGTATTCAACAAAAGGATACAAAGAAAGGGGTTGGTGAGAAGAATCCCAAGCTGGGTAGGAAAAAGGATTTGGAAAAGATTAAATCAATTGGGGAAACTTTGATGGAGTCAAGGGCATTTAAGACCTTGGATTCACATTTCTTGTGTACCCATAAATGATTGTTTTATCTTGGAATGTAAGGGGCTTGAATAGTGGCCCTCCACAAAAAGTTGTTCATGATTTGGTTAGGAATCAACCTCTAGATGTTCTTTTTCTTCAGGAAACTAAGTTATCTGTGGAGAGTATGTTGAATTTGGTACCTAACATGTGGAAGTATGGTGAGTTTCACTGTGTTGGAGCTCATGGTGTGTCCGGGAGGGTCGCCTACTTGTGGAACCCATAGAGGATTTTTTGTCTTTGGTGGTTGTCTTCTAGATCTGCTATTTCATTGGTGGCCTCATGCTTTGTGATAGGAGAATGCATTCTTCTCTCTAATGTGTATTTTCATGTTGATTATCAGGGTAAGCAACTTCTATGGTCTCATCTTCGATATGTTTGTAGCATGGCCCCTTTCCACCCATGGATTCTTGTTGGGGATTTCAATGCTATAGTGGAGTTGTCTGAGAAAAGGGGTGGAATTGCTCGGTTGGAGCCTTTTGTGCTACTTCTTAGGGATAGCATTTCTAAGCTAAATCTTATTGATGTTCAGCCCAGTAATGGTCATTTTACTTGGAATAATAGGAGGATTGGTGAGGACTATGTTGTTGAGAGGCTAGATTGGTTCTTGGTCTCCTGTTAATATTGGGTTGGTGACTTGTGGTCTACCTCCTCTGAAATTTTGGATTGGAGGGGCTTGGACCATTGGCCTATCAAGCTTAGTATCATTTCTACTTAGGAGCCTCATTCTCCTTCCTTCAAATTCCAGCTTATGTGGTTATGGGACTCTACTCTTTTTTACTAGGTGGGTGTGTGGTGCAGGCTAGGTAGACTGACTTTTGGTACTGCAATGTATACCTTTGCTAAGCTTCTTCAATTTATCAATTATCATCTTAAAAGGTGGAATCGTAGGTGTTTTGGTAATATTTTTCATGATAAGGCTGCTGCCCAAGAAGAGTTGAATAATGTTACGAGATGGATTCGGGATAATGGGGTTTCAGAGGATCTTTTGAAAGAGGAGGCGAGGACTTTGAAGGTGGTGGAGGAATGTGAGCTACGTGAGGAGATATATTAGAAGCAAAAGGCTTGGATTGAATGGTTGTAGGAAGGGGACAAAAAATACTGCATTTTTCTTTAATTATGTGAAGGCCAGGAGGCATGGTAACTCTATCTATATGCTGGTTAATGATAGAGGGGGTCATGTTGTCTCATTTTAGGAAATCATGACTAAGGCATCATAGTATTTTGTTGCTCTTTTCAAAGAGGACTCACAAGGGGGTTCATTAAAGGAGGAACAGGTTCTTTCTTGTGTCCCTCAGTTGGTTTCCAGGGAGGCGAATGAGTATCTGATGAGGGAGATCTCTTTAGAGGAGCTGGAGGAGATTGTGTTTCAGATTAAGAGAGGAAAAGCTCCTAACCCTGATGGTTTCCCAATAGAGTTCTTTCAAGAGTTCTAGGATATCATAAAGCTAGATTTTCTTGTAGTTGTTCAAGAGTCCCAGAGGAACAAGCAGATGTTGCGTGCTCTTAATTCCACTTTCATTTGTCTCATTCCCAAGTGTGAAGGGGTGGATAGGTTAACCCATTTTAGGCCTATCTCCCTTTGCAATGTGGCATATAAAATTATTTCAAAGTTAATGGTTGAGAGATTAAAGAAGTGGCTTAAAGTGTTGATTTCGAAGGAACAAAGTGGGTTTGTTGCAGGTCGACAAATTTTGGATGGGGTTGTTATTGCTACTGAGACCATCCACTCAATGTCTAGTTCCCATGAGAAGACAATGTTCATTAAGTTGGATATGGCTAAGGCCTATGATAGGGTTAGATGGTCCTTCCTTCGAAAGATCCTTGGTGCTTTTGGATTTTGTGAAGAATGGATCTATTGGGTTATGAGTTGTGTTACATTAGTATCCTTCTCAGTACTGATAAACGGAGATCACTCTAAACTTTTTGGGGCATCTAGGGGTCTTCGCCAAGGGGACCCTCTCTCCCCGTACCTATTTCTTCTTCTTGCTAAAGGTCTTGGGAGTTTGTTGAAAAGAAATGTTGGATTAGGCATCATTCAATGTTGGCATTGGGGTGGAGATTTTACTCCACAGTCTCATTTGTAGTTTGTTGATGATACTTCCTTGTTGGGGATGGCTACTATTAGGGAAGCTACTTGTTTGAGACAGTTTCTAGATGTTCATCTTGTGGCCTCAGGGAAATTGATTAATGAGGATAAATCTTCCATCTTCTTCTTCAATACGCCCACCCCCATTCAGAGAAGAATTGTTAACATTTTGAGGTTTCAGATATGGGTTCTCCCTTTTATGTATTTGGGCATTCCAATTTATGTTGGTTGTATCCCCAAGGGTTCTTGGCAGAATATCATTGATAAGTTCCGGGTGAAATTCAATCATTGGACACATAGATGGTTGTCTTTTGTTGGGTGGGTTCAGCTTCTTAAGTATGTTGTGCAAGCACTCCCTACTTACAGATGTATGCTTCACGTGGCTCTGGTGGGGTTTCTTAAGGAGTTGGATTCTCTTGAGAGACGGGCATGCGAGATCATGGTATGCCAAAAGTGGCAATGGAGAAAAAATCGTGTTTCCTCTGACTCAAAAGCGTGAAAATGGTGAGTTGACTTTTGGGTAGGAATTGACCTAAGTGGAGGAAAACTTAGTTTTAGGAATCGGGATATCTGATCCATCCCAGGATATCGATTTTCGTCGAAATATATATATATAAAAAAATCGAGGCGACCAAAACTCATTCACATTTGTTTTCGGCTCAGCAGTGGTATACCGATGGAAGCGAAATCCAGATATGCTCCAGATTTGGAGTCCATCTCTAACGAAGGTAAGTTCTTTATTTTTTATCAAATTTTCGAATTAGATTTGTTTATTTTTTAGTTGATTTTTTTCAAAATAGGGTTTTAATTGTTGTTAGAAAACTAGGGTTTTTAGTAGATTTACAAAAACATAAAAATTGAGAAAGAAAAATAGTAAAACTACTTTTAAAAATGTAATGGCATTTCCTGCTTGCTCTGAGACATTGAGAGCAAATAAAATACGAGTTCAATCCATAGCGTTATAGAAAAATAGATTTTTGTTGGTTATATTCATATCGGCGATTACATTGCACAAAACATACTACAAATGCATAAATATCAAATGGTGACAGTTGTCGATGCTACCACATTTTTCATACATGTCTACCAAAGCATTTTATCAAACAGTTCACTGCCTTGCTGCTATGGCTAAAACCCTAAAATAGGTGCTTATGAACAAGTTATGGATGCTTGGAAAGATCTATCAAAGCATAATGGTAAGTAATAGCATAGACAAGGCAGTGAACTATTTCAAAAAATGCCTCAAAGAAATGTGGTCTCATGGTGATGGGGAATGCCATATGACAATCCATAACAATTTGCTTGTCATGGCATTAAGTTATAACATTCCATCACCATGAGACCACATTTCTTTAAGCTTTTATTTTCAAATAGTTCACTGCATACTATGCTACCACATTCTTCATACATGTCTTCACAAAAGCATTTTATCAAGCAGGTTCAACACCTTCATGCTATGGGTAAAAGCCTAAAACAAGTGCTTTCGAACAAGCTATGGATGCTTGGAAAAATCTACCAAAGCATAATAGTAAGCAATAAGCATAGACAAAATGCGGTGAATTGTTTGAAAAATGCCTCAAAAATCTTGATCTCACATTGATGGAATGCCATGACAATCCATAGCAATTTGCTTGTCATGGCATTAGATCGCTAACACATTCCATCACCATGAGATACATTTCTTTGAAGACTGACCCTCAAAAGTTCAATGCCTTGTCTATGCTACCACATTTTTCATACATGTCTACCCAAAGCATTTTATCAGCAGTTCATTGCCTTCAGCTGCTATGGCTAAAAAGCCTAAAACAGGTGCTTTCAAACAAGCTATGGATGCTTGGAAAAAAATCTATCAAAGCATAATAGTAAGCAACAAGCCATGGTCTCATGGTTTTCTTGTGCGAAAATCAGCTCGATTTTATTCACATTTTTTTCCAGATTTTAAACACGTTTTTTTGGCGAATTTGTAGTTTGAAACGGAAAAAAATAATTGACCAAAAAGTCAATGATTTTTTCAAAAAATCGGGGAAAAAATTGTCCAGCCTACAGATTTTTTAAAAATCGTGATTAATCGGGATTTTTTGCAGATTTATGCTTCACTGATTACAACAACAAATTTCAAACTTAAAAAAAAATCAAACCAATAGTAAACATCCAAAATACCTTAAACATAGTTCATTAATGTTCACTATTTTAAATACACCTATACTACAAAACATTGAAATACCTCACTTTGGAAAGTACAATGGTAAAAAATATCCTAATAACCATTTGTTAGTTTTTACTACCTTGTGTAGAGACTTTATTTTTGAAGATTCACTCATAGTAAAACTCTTTTCTAGATTATTGAAAGATATGGCCTTAGATTGGTTTTGTTCATTGTCAAACAATCAATTACCTCCTTTACACAACTCATTAATGATTTCCTCCAACACTTTCAAGTGAACATCAGTCCTCAAGTTACATTAACAAATTTAGTTCATTGTAATCAAGGACCTAAAGAGAAAATAAAAATTTTTATGAAATGATACTAATCCCCTTATTTGAAATTCTCCTATAGTCTTCAAGATGTTGACATTCAAAGGGTGTTTATAGATAACTTACAACCTAATATTCAAGATAAGAAATTGCTAATGAAATATCCATCCTTAACGCGTTTTTGTATAACCCTTCATGATTATCGAATATCGATTAGTTGGTATGAAGGTACCCCTTCATAGGCTCGTATTGGTCAATCATATAAGTCATGCCTCAAAACAACTATCAATCATTTAAAAAGAAAAACAAAATATTCATTACTTGATAAACATTCATGTCAAACTGCTCATAATATTGAGACAGAAGTAACTACCGTAAACATAACTCTAGATATAAATTTAGGCCATGAGATAGGAAATTTTCATAGTTGTTTGATTCTCTCCATGTGATCATGTTGCAATTGTTAAACAAGAATATGATTCAACT
>VDFB02302605.1:0-30400 GCA_007258455.2 Sequoia sempervirens | reverse complement strand
TAAGGGTTGAGAGATTAGAGTTGAGGGATTAGGTTCAAGGGTAGAGGGTATTGGGTTGAGGATATAGGGTTTAAGTATAGTTTAGGGTTTAGGGTATTGGGTTGAGGCCTTAACCATCAACCCTAAACCATTAAACCCTAAACCTTAAACCCTAGTAAAACCTTCTACCCTCAACCCTCAACCCTAATCCCTCAACCTTATACCCTCAACCCAATACCCTAAACCATCAACCCTATAGGTCCTCGGCTGTATACCCTCAATTTTCAACCCTCTATGCCTATACATTAGATCATCAACCCTCATATATCTTTGTCCCTCCCTCCTATTCTCTCCTTCTCTTTATCTCACTTCTCCCTCCATATCTCTCGCTCCATCCATCCCTCCCTCTCTACCCTAATCCCTCAACCCTAAACCATCAACCCCTAAGCCCTTAAACACTCAACCCTAAACCCTAAACCCTCAACCCTTAGCCATTAAACCATAAACCCTAAACCATTAGACCGTTAAACACCCAAACCTATAAACCCTAAGCCCTCAACCCTCATCCCTTAAACCCTAAACCCTTAAACTGACCTCTACCCTAGTCTACCCTCAACCCTTAACCCTTAAGCCCTTAAACCCAAGTAAAATCTCTACCCTAATCCCTCAAACCTAAACCCTTAATCCCTCAATGCCCTAGTTAAACCCTCAACTCTCTACCCTCAACCCTCAACCTTAAACCCTAATCTATCAACCCCTATACCCTCTACCCTATACATTGGACCCTCAACCCTATACCCTCAATCCTCTACCCTCAACCCTTAAACCATCAACCCTTAAACCCTCTACCTTATACATTAAACCCTCAACCCTCAATTCTCAACCCTCAATGCTCAATCCCTCAACCCTCAACCCTTAAACCCTAAACCCTCAACCCGTATGCCCTATACCCTATACATTGGAATCTCAATCTAATTCTTCAACCATATACCCTCAAACCTATACCCTAATCCTTCAACCTAATATTTCCATTGTATTTAACATGAAATGCAACAATTTGTGTGACAATATCCATACAATCATCAACATTCCCTTTGCATATACCCATTTATTCCTCCAAATAATCATAAATAAAGAAAAAATTTCCTTTATCGTAGTACCACAACATCAAAATAAAGGCAACACAGGATGGTAGCTTCTAAGTTAAGAAATAAGCCTTTATTGTCATACCACCAATAGATTATATAGCTTGCATGGTAAAGTGGTACTCATCACCACCCTGCGAGGATAATATAAGGAAATACAGTAATGTGGTACCTACCGTCATCTCACATAAGGCGATTCAAAGTAGTGCGGCAAGGTAGTAAACAACAAGATAAAGCATACACCACTATATCACCAAGAGGGTGAGAATATGCAGTAGAGTGGTATACACCACAACCCCACAACAAGAAGTCTTGAGAAAAGTGGTAGAGCGGTAAGCATTTAAAGAAAACTAGACACTGTAGTACCACGTGAGGTGGATAATATGGTTGTGATAGAGCGGTATACAACACAACCCTATAGTAAGATGTCTTAAGCAAGGCGGTAGTGTGGTAAACAGTAGAAGGGAAGGGAAAAACACTGCCATACCACAATAGGTACAATAAGAGATGGTGGTAGTACAATAATCATTACAAATTTTGGTAATAAATGAAAAAAATCACATCATCCACCTCGATGCATGGTGTAAAAATTAAATGCAAGGACTTGAGCTTTCTATGAAATTATTTTACGAAGAGTTAGCATTAAAACTTATATGACTGAACACCATGCCGTCTAAAGACAAGTGATTTTTCCCAATATCACACCCAATTGTAGTGCAATAGTGTGGAAGGAGCTAAAGATACAAGAAGAATTCTTTCAAGCATCAAATACTTGGGTAAGTGCACGAAAAATCTCTGAAAGAGATCTGTTAATATAAAAAATCTTTCAAGGTTTTGTCATCTGAAGCCATAGTAGAGAAAATTAAAACATGCCTCCTAAAAGAAAATAATCAAAAGTAAAAGAAAGTTAGCCTAAAATTAAAGATGAAGTAAAGAAGAGACCACTCCATTAGTCTATATTAGATATACTTCCAAGGTCTACTAAACAGGGTAATAAGAAGTTTCTCATGGACACCACACAAAGTTGTAGGGATTCCCTCATTCCCAAATCTGGATGGGACCTATTTTGGTATTTTTATAGTAGGAGAAATGAGAAGATTCTAGTGCCAAACCATTGCATGTTAGCTTTAGCAAGGTTGATTGTGCCAAATGTGTTTGTTGATGTAGAATTTATTAGAATTCTAGCCAAACACTATCACTTAGCTACCAAAATAGTAAGGTTTCCAAATGACACAGTATTGGTAGAAGTAACTAGAAAATCCATCATTGAGTGTTTTGACTTAAACATGCAGGCTTTGACCAAGATAAACCTACAGAAAAGTGAGGAGGATTATGCTAGGTTAAGAAAGAATCATAGAAGTGATGAACTACCCCTATATATGAAAAGAGGCATTGGTAATAGAATAATCCCCATCTCTACTAGCACTATTGAACCATTTACTGTTACAGATTTTTCAGTATTACTTTGTGAATACATATTTTTCTCTTTGCCAAGTGTTGGGGATGGATGATCAAAATAAAATTCCAATAGACCTAATGATGATGGATATGAGAATTCAAAACCCTGAAACTAATCCTGAATATGACTTTGCTCCATACCTTGAGAAGGAGTTAGATGATGAATTCTCCCAAGTTATATAGGATAGAGCACCGATTACATTCAAACACTATTCCCTACTTTGTCATATGATATTGTACTAGAATGGGGACAATCAGACTAAAAAAAATAGACTTGGCTAGAGTAGATGAGCAAGGGAATCCCACACCTGTCTAGAAATGGTGCTATATTTGGGATAGTCGGTGCAAGAATTCAAGCTTTGTTGTATTCTACGAGGACTTTGTACACATAATCCTTGGAGTTCTTGGATATGCAATACCAAGATTGTCAACTATAATGTTGCAACTATTGAGACCTTTGGCTTTAAGACCAGAGCAGGGTCATACACACAATTTTGGAGATTGGTTCTTCCTCCCGGAAGTTACAATAATAAGAATTTATGGATTCCCTATTGCTCCACACATACTGCCAAAATTTGTGCCCCTCATATGGTATTTCTTGAATTTATGTGGAAAATGATGTGGATGGAGAAATATGTAATGCAAAAGTAGAAGAAAGGAACTTTCCTGCCAAACCAATCCAAGTGTGAAGATTGGAATGTAGGCTCAAACACACTAGAGGAGTTACAATATTATTTGAAGACAAGATATGCATTGAATTATGGAAAACAAAGAGCCTTTGACCCAGAAAATAATATGAACAACATAAGGCATAATCTTCTTACCAAAATTACAGTGGCACACCAAGTGGATTATGAAGAAGATTTCATAAGGATCTGCATTACTTATAATTATGTATTTAGTAGATGGAAAAAATGGGAATATATGAAGAAGCTTGAAGAAAGGAAGAAGCAGATGTCCAAGGATTTTCTAGGATACTTTTTTGAGAAAAAGGACCCAATCAAGAGGATAGATTTGATAATGGGTAAATTTGAACAATTGTATAGTAAGAAGGAAGCATATCTCCAAGAACATGATAGTGGTGCAACTGTAGAGCATACCCTAGGTGAAACCTCTGAACCTCTCATGGAGTAGTTACCTCCCAAAAGACAGAATATAGAAAGCATTGAACAATTAGTACCTTATGAGGAGAGTGAAGAGGTGGGAAATATTGAGGAAGTGGCTATAGTACTACAGTCATTGAAAGGTGATATTGAGGTTGATCAACCCATCCATGAGGCTAGTGCCCATAAACATGAGGAAAGGATGGGTGATGTAGAAAAAAAAAGTATTGAGGTACATGAAGATGAAAGGGAAATTGTAGATAGGAGATTCATAGAAGATGATGAATTCATTAAGAATCTTGAGTTTAGGGATTTTTGGATGAAGATGAAGATAAAATAATTTGAAGAGAGGATGGAATCAACTAAAGTAGGAATTGAAGAATTAGAGAAAAATAAAATGGTACCACATAATTTCTAGGAATTAAAAGTTGACAACATTGACATTAACCCCAAGAAGGCAAGAAAAATGGTCAAGAAGAGAAATATGCTCATTTTCCCTAGCTTGGAATTAAAGAAAAAGTTTTTCCTTGATCAAGTGCAAGCTTCCGAAGATCCAATGCTAGTTGCATAATTTGACTCCAATGAAGGAGTCAGTGGAATTGGGTATAACCCAAAGATTGAAACCCTGGCCATATGGATCAAAAAGAAAAATAGATAGAAGCCAAAATTATTGGATGTAATTCAAGGGATGAAAGGGGTAGCTATGGTAAGGACAATATAAGATACCACCCCTTTGGAGGTAGCCACAATGATCATGCATTCAACCATGTTCACTCGAGCAACTATTAAGGGATTAGAAGACAGATTGAAGGAGTATGAAAAGGAACAAAGGTTCCTAAATGATGAAGTTAATAAACTAATCATGGAGAATTTCAAATTGAAAGAACAATTAAGAGAAGCAAGATCCTCACAAAGCAAAGAGATGGTGTTATACGGGCCTCCTATTTCTCCAATGGATATTGTGAAGAACATTTCTGTAGAACAGGTAAAAACACTAGAGAAGGAAGTGGATGATGTAAAGAAGGCCAACTATCAAACCCAGGATGAAGTGAAAAGGTGAATTTGTGAAGTTATGGAAAATATTTTTGAGCATAGGATAAAATCAGTTATGGACAAACTAGAGAATGTGCATGATAGTTATAAAACATTTCAGCAAGAAATGGATCGAATAAAGACACATATGCTTGTATTAGATCTTTTGTTCAAAAGGTGGTAGGCTATTCACTACACTTTGGCTAAGTTATGTAAAGTTCTACAAAGAATTCCTGATGCTCTCATAGCATTAAAACCAACTGAACAAACTATGAAGATGATTATTGATGAATTTTAGTATATACAAGGGGAAGATAAAAATATTGTAACATGAATGGATTTATTCCATACCTTGAAACAATGGTATATACCTGAAATCATGAGAGATGGTGATCAATTGAAGGACTTGGATAAGTGGAAGAAAGAATTCAGTCAAGTTATTCATAAGTATGTAAATCATATATAGGAGGATGATGATACCAGTCTTATTAGATCATGGATGGGTTGATTGTTCTTGATGCAGGATACCTAAAGTTTGTCAATGATACAATGTCATTACTAGATAGTAGATGGAAAAATCATCTTGCAAACATTCCAAAGATCTAGGAATATAAGTGGACATCATATTTTATGGTGTATTAGTGGGAGGAAACGTATTTGGTTTCAGAAGAATAGGACACTGATGCGAGAGCATTTGGACATTCATCATGGAGAGGAAGACTTTTCCATATCAATGATCATGGGTCTTCTACGTTGAATAGTGGAACCATATGTCAAAATGTCTTAAGTCTTGTTATTTCCTTAATTATGCTAATTAAATAGTTGTTAGTAAAATAAGTAGTTATGAAAGGTTATATCTTTTTGTAAAAGGCCTATAGCTTGTTGCTTCCTATATAAATAGGAAATCAAGGCCTAGTTTTAACATTAACATAAATACCTAATCAAAATGTTTGTTGCATTCAGTTGTTAAAAAATTTTAATGTATGATTTAAAAGCTTTAAGCTTTAACATTGAGGTATGATTAGTTTTAGTGGAAATATGAAATAGTCAATGGATATTTAATAGAATTATTTGTTGGTTACGTAACAAAGAATATGTTATTTAAAATGTTGATTAAAAAATTTGTGAGGATAATAATTCAGTTTTAATTTAGGTTGTTAATCTAAATAAATTTATTTTTAATGTGGAGTAAATATAAAAATGAAATGCATGGTTTGTTTTTATTTGGTAATTTTAAGTTTAATTTTATCAAATATAGTTGTTTTCAATAGATATATTAGTTTATTTGCTATGCTATGTTTCATTATGTTTTCGTGATTTATATATGTGAAAACATAAAGTTATACCATCTTTTTAGACAGGACATTTTTTTATTATTCGCTTAAACATGTATCAACCCAATCCTCATATGATGTGAATATATAGTGTACATGGTAAAGAAGTAGCTCAACTATGATGAATGGCTTGGTCATTAACATTATGAAAATTTAGAATTTTTGGTCATTAACATTATTGTCTGCTATAATGTCATCTAGTGTATCATTATCAATGTTCATATGTACTTTCAAGTATTTATATATTTGAATGAATATCGGTTATTGAACCTCAATACTATTCTTATGTGAATGAATATGTTGATACAGTAAATCATTTACTGTGGATGTTTTCAGTTACATGTTCAAAATTATGTTCAACATACAAATGGAAACTATTTAAAAATAATAAAGTTAACAAAGTTGCTTATTTAAATAATTGTGAGTTACATGCATTCATATCTTATTAACTTTTGTGTCTTCATGAACATATGTTGATACAAAATGAATGGAAGAAGCATCCAAGTAATCCTAATTTTTTCTGCCAACAATTCATACCAAAGATTGAACAATTTAAGGATATTGCAATAGGTAATTTGTATCGACACAAATAATATTATTGAAGCATTTCAAAGTTTAGGACATAAGAATCATCCTTTTTTAAACATGGATTGCAAATAATTCTAAAAATTTAGAAGTCTTGGTCATTAACATTATTGTTTGCTACAACTTCATCCAGTGCATCATGGTCAATGTTCATATGTTCTTTCAAGTATTTAATATTATCATCATCCTCATCTTGACTTGCGCCATCTTCATCATCATTGAAATTTGACTGTAGACCATCTATATTGTTACCAGATGTATTTGGATCATCATTTTATATACCATCCATATTGTTTTATTCCATAACATCATCTAACTCTGGATTGTTGTCTTCTTGTGCTTGAACATAACCATCTTCAACATTATCATGGATGTCAATTTCTTCAATGTTATCTAATCCCTCTTTCTCATTTTGTTGGAAATCATTGTTTTGGTTAGTATCCACTAATGCATCATCAAATACATGCCTTAATCTTGGATCATAATGTATGAAAAATAGCCATTCGGGTCAAAAATATCTTTATAGAAAAATACCTGCACATGAATGACATACATATATTAGACATATGTTATAACAATTTTATTGATTAATAAACACATGTATATATTCCCAATAAACTATGAATTAATAGACTAATGATCACTACCGCTTCTTGTTTGAGTTAAATAAATACCTTCTCATAATGAATTGGTAGAACATAAGGCTCCTTATCCTCCAATAGGAACCATGAGGAATCTATAGAAAACAATCCACTATGGGTATCATGTCTTTGTGTCCTCTCAAATGCTTCATACCATATACACTTAAAAATACAACATTTAAAAGAGCGGTAATCCAAATCAATGATTTATTGTATTTTCCCAATATAGTGTAGATTCTCTTCAATTATATTCTTATCTTTTGAGCTTGATCAATTGGATTTCTTGAAGTCAACCATGATGCCACAATCGAAGGATCGTCTCTTTACATCTACACTTTCTACATGATAATGTCGACCATATGCCCACATTGTAGATATTTACTCACCTATGAAAGACCATTTATTTCAGTGAAAACAAATATAATGTCAAATATTAAAATAGTTAATAGTGTCAAAACTATAAGGAAACAACATTTTGTAAAATTCCAACTGTACCTTTCTTTCACATCCTCTAGACATGTTGATTTCATCTTTTGTTATTTTTGAATCTATACCTACATCTTCTATTTGATTTTGAATTTGTTCAGTAACCCATTCTAGTGTGCAATATTTTCCCCATTCCCCAAGTAGATCAATGGGAAGTGGAGTATTCCTTGGGTTTGATCTCTTAAACTATCTCCTTGCTTCTAACACTTCTTCTCTCTTTTTATCATACAGATCAATCTATTTGTTCATAAATTCCATGTGGTATAGAAAAAACTTGTCAAGTATAGCACTTTTTTCTACACCTATTACATGTCAACGTGTTTATTTCAAACTCCAAATGTCATGTTGTTAATTTGACAAATAAATTACAGAGTAAATTAATGATTGCAAGAAAAACAACCACACTGATCATGAATTTACTTACTAATTTCTACTTGAACACCATTAGATTGTGGTTTTTCTCCATCAATAATATATGATGCTTGTTTTTCATCCCAAAAGCGTGGCCCATCTTCAAAATCTTTACCAAGAAATTCAAATAGGAAGAAAAATTCTTCATTCAATACATACCCTTTAGCCATGCAACCCTTTGGATGTGCCTTTTTTTGGACATATATTTTTAGATTTTTCATATACCTCTCAAAGAAAAACATCCACCTCATTGATACAACACCCACAAATTATATTTCATCGACTAGGTGTATAAGTAAATGGACTTGTAGGTCCATGAAACTTGTAGGGAGCTCCTTCTCAAATACACATACAATTTATGCAATTTCCTTCTTCCAATTTGGCACTTCACATTCGTGGATCTCCTTGGAGGTCACCCACCTAATATAAGAATAGTAAATTAGTATGAACCTTTAGTTGAAAAATAAAATGCAATATAATATCTCTATGTCTCTCACACATGAACATTTCATATAACCACATACCTTGTAAATGTTGACAGTCGACTTATGGCATTCCTTAAGTCAACTGTAAGATATAAATCCCCCCTAATTTCCAATGACACGATATGCTATCAAACACATTTATGAAAAGTTCATTAGTAATTTTTTCTCACACAACAAAATATAAAAATATATTTAGTACTTAATCAATGTCACTAGTAAATGTTAAATGATGATATATAATACCTTCATAAAATTATGAAAACCATGTGTTTTAAATCCTGTGATATGTCCATCAACTGTAAAATCTTTAGCCAATGATGACCCATAGCTAGTAGGTGTCCTTATTGAATGGATGAAATTTTTGAGTTGGTCTAGCTCTTTTATTTTCAAAATCCATGGAGCTTCTGCATATGTTTCATTTTCCCTGTTTGGCCACAGATGTTTTCTATCAAATTTGTTATGCGAAAGAGCAATATCTCTCCTCAAAGACAAGGTGTCCTTGTATTTTCCTAATATATGTCAAAATATAGAATTTGGGACATTTTTAAAGATGTTCATATGATCTAATAGGTGAGATATTAATAGATCCTTCCAACAAGGGAGCTCATAAAATATGGATTTCCTTTTCATTCCTTTTGGCATATTAACTACAACTTATTCTAGTTCTTCAATTGAATCACCCTGATCAAAAAAATCCTCCCAAGCTTTCAATTCAGCATATTCATACTTCTTAAGCCAATCGCCTAGACCTATAATCATGGGAGGGCCTCTATTTTCAACTTTTCCATCAAATTGATTCTTCAGGTGATTTCTAAACTTATGATCTAGTGGTAGAAAAACCCTGTTGTTTGTGTAAATAAATTTATGTATATCTTTAGAATACCACCCTTGAAATTTTTCTACACATCTTAGACATGAAAATATCCCCTTTCTTTGAATCCCTACAATTCAATAAGTAATGTTAATAACATCAAAAAAATAGTATAAAACTAAGTATGAAAGTTGGGATGAAAATAAATTATGAGTGTAAATACATAAATATTTTATCTAACTAGAACAAACACCAAGTCATGGGAAATCATGAAGATTCCAACATAGAACAACATACAACATGAATGACCTATTTGATGGAGGACGTGATATTTCATACATTCTTATTCCTTTCAACAATGGTTGCATCTCATCAATAAAAGGAAGAAGATAAACATCCATGTTTTTAACTTGATGTTTTCCTAGAACAATGAGAGTCAGCATAAGGTGCTCCTTTCTAACACTCATCCATGGGGGAATATTTTAGACTATCAATCCAACTAGCCAAACACTATAATTTGAGCTCAAGAAAGAGAATGGGCACATTCCATCAATTGCAAGAACAAACCTGATATTACAGGGTTCATCTTTGAATTTTCTTGGCCATTTTTCCTCTATGTGTTTCACTGCTTTGGAGTCGGCCAAAATTTGGATGAATCCATCTTTACTCTTGTTCTTTGCATTCCAGTCCATGAATTGTGCAAGTGACTTGCAATGAAACATTCGTTGAAGTCTAGGTATAATTGGCATGTGACATGAAACCTTCTTTGTAACTATAGGACCTTGTACATTTGTACAATATCTCTTCTCTTTGCATACAAGGCATTCTACCTTGCTTTGATATTCATATCTGTATAAAATGCAATGATTTTTACATGAATGAATTTTCTTATATTCAATCCCTAACTCAACCAACAATAGACGGTCTCTCTGCAAGTTGATGGCAACACATTCTCTTCAGGGAATATTTTAGTTTTTAGTGCCTTATAAGATTTCCAAAGATTAAATCAATTGAATGTTTGACTTATGATGAACATGTTTGATATGCCAATCTATACTAGGACTGTTTATATATAATATATGGTTTTAAAATCCCCTTAAATAAATATAAATGAAGTTGATGAATGTTTATGAATTAAGTACACCAATTGACAATGCAAAGTAAGAAATAGATTTCAACTCACTTCAGTAGGGTAGTGAATCCTTTGTCTAACCAACCAAATAGTGGCTTGATTTCTAATAATATTAATGTGCATGCTAGTTGTGAGGTTCTACTTGCACCCAATTTGAACACAGGTGTCTTCACTACTTGTTTGATGGAGTCTTTCAGGTTGTTATCATTAACATTACATTGGTGGTAATTACCCCTGCTATCATCATTATTGTCAACCATATGATAATTATTGTCATCATTGTTTCCATCCCCAAAGAAACTTGTAAGCATTTCATTCAATCCTTCCTCATGCACTGCATTTTCACTATCAAGATCATCATCATTAAGGCTATGTGGCATGTCATCAATGTATGTGGATCTCATTATCTCTTCAAATTTCTCAGCTAGTAGTATTCTCTTCAATGTTGCTCTTTTCACCCCAGTATTGCTTAAGGGATGCTTTGGATCATCCTGTCCAAATCTTAATAACCTAGTTGGATCTTGGGTATTAGTATGTGTTTCATCAGCATCTTCTACCTATCAACAAACACAAGCATCATTTAATGTTTGACAACAATTGGATAAATCATAAATGTATCAATTTCAAAAAAATATAATCAAATATGGCTTAAAAAATAAGAATATAAATTGTATGAACATATATACATCAATTGAATAATGGAACATTATTTTATAGACTACCCTTTTTATACAATAATTTAAATAAAACACAATTTTGACAACATAGTTTATAAAAATCAATCCACACTCATTTATTATTGTTAGGTTTTTTTCCCTTAAGAACATCTTTAGGGAGACCTTGTTCTTCCCTTTTCTTTCACGCAGGAGTGCATTTTAAGAAGGGGTAATCAATAAATAACTCATCCCCAATGGTAAGGTCCATAGTAGCCTCAACCATTATCAATCTATCAATCTCTCTTTCCATATCTCCATCTTTATCATTTATAACCTCAAAAAAATGACAATTCGGTCTTACAGTAGGGTCCCTTCCCTTACTACTATTTATAAATCTTGTAATATTTTTGTGTGTGTATGCACACCCATCTATATACATAAGATGACCTCTATTCATTTCTTTTTCACTTTCCAATTGGAGACGATGTGTATACATATTCAAATTTAGACCATATGCTAACATGCTAGACTTATATTATGCTAGCCTTCTCCATTCACAACTGTAATATGATGGACCATAATATGGCATTAATCTCCTAGTGGTTTGTTCTGAATTATTTCTACGTTTAGATCCCACATGTACATTTTGGACAATAAAGAGGCCTAGATTCACTCCATGAATATTGGAGGGTCATATCATGTATTTGTATCCCCAAAATTGAAACACCTCGTACACTCTAGGTAGTTGTTGATCACTAGGCCAAGCGCAATATAGTCGATGATCAAATGTCTCTTTGTAAATTGATCTCAAACTCAGGGGCAAGCCATCATCTCCATCACATTCATTCTCATAGGGTATGTAGTCCACCCCCCCTTGTCTTTAATAAAATTATGCATCTTTAAACCGGTTCTTGTTCTATTACTTGTTTTCATCAATTCCTCATCTTTCGAGCTGGTATATTAGCACATATTTTTGTTAGATGTATCATTTGATAAATCATCATTTCCCTTTAGGCTGGAAGTCGGTGATCCAGGAAACTTTAAACCAAGAACTTTATCCTACATGTATCCATAAAGAAAAAAATTAGTTATTTAAATAATATAAAACAATGTTTAAATGAAGTATACATGTTATTTATATCAAATTGGAAAATTCCTTACCACAATTCCTACTAGATTTGAATCAATTGTAGAAGGCATATTACTGACTAGAAGCTAATCATATATGTAATGTCTTTATATAATCACTTGTTTGAATTGTTTCTTTCCATGACATACAAAACATTCACAAACAAAAATTATCTCAAAGTATTCATCCCATGTACTATAGTCCTGACCAACCTCTTGTTCAATGCAATCATTTGTTGTGTCTGCAGGGTCCATTGTCATGTCCTCTTCCACCCACTATCCTCTACGTGATTTAACAGTTTTAGGTCCACGTCCATGTACATATCTTCTTCTTTTGCTAGTTGAATGCTCAGGCTCTGCATTTTCTCCAATCTCCATCTAAAATAATCAACAACATGCATTAATTTATGTCAAGGTTGGATAATACATTATACATTTCAGTAATACTCTGAAAAAAGATGGGCGTATCACAAAATGAAATCAAATCATATTTTCCTAAGTTAAGTCAAAATTTGAGTACCTGATGTCCTGCTTCATTCGTTGTGTCCTCATTTGATGTGACACGATCTATTGTCGTGGCCACATCTAGCTCCTATAATGCACAACATAGTAAATAATGTTTAGTACAACAATTATATCATTTCAATGAATATTCTATCCAACACAAGACCTCACTTTAGTCATATATTTGACATATTGATATCATGTTTTGGCCATCCTAATTTTCAAACTTTTCCCTTGATCATAGAATCACATTTAATCACATTTAATCACCATTCCTATGCATTTTCATCTAATAAGTTTGACCTTAGAGGCCTCACGGAAAAAAGAATGACTTTATATCCTCTATGTTGTAGTATTTGTGAATTCATAAACACCTTCCTCCTTTGGTTTAGGTTGCTTTCTCTTCTTGCCTCTATTGTATCTGCAGATTTCATTGTCATATCTATTTCCACCCACTTTCCTCTTTGCGATTTAGTATTTCTATGTCATCCACATCCTCTCTCCATGACCTCCTTTGGATCCTGTAATACACAACAATGACAATAGTCACATAACAACTATGCACCAAGATAATATTGTTGAAATTATCTTTTTATACACTCGCTTTTCATTAATACGCACTATGAAAAACAAAATAGGACATTGCAACATTTTGCTCTTCACAAAAAGTTTACATGTGGAATCTTGACAACTAGAGCTCAAATCTTATGATTACAAGATGACTGCAAATTCACATTAAAAATACATTTATTTACAAGTTGACTACAAATAAAACCTATTACTAATAATTTTAGTTGGTTCTCTACCTTACACTTCTTCCACAAATTCATTGAAACCATAGATATTTTCTCTCTGAAAAATAGAGATTGGATTCCTTATTCTTGATTGAAACCTAATTTAGGATGGAATGATGAGATCTAACAAAGTGTAAAAACATATCAAAATATGTAATATATGCATGGATAAAGGCAATAGAAAAATATATATGATAATACATGATGAGTGATCTATCAATAATACATTAAATAAGGGTGGGTTAGTGGGATCAAAGAGATTAGACAAAAAAATACCAAAACCTAATCAAGATAATAGTAATGAAATATAGATAAGGGGTGCATCCAAGCCCTAATAAAGTATAAAATGAATCATATCTACTTAAAAGTGTTAGATTTATAACTTTAATGTAGAAGGATAAACTCTAAGGATGAAACCTGAGTGTGTTTAAGAATGTTTGGTTCATGAATTTATGCAAGGAAAAATAACATGCCTCACATAAATATACCAATTAAATTAATTAAATCAAAATTAATAAATAATATAACCTACCAAGGATAAAGAGTTGGGAGTAATAACACCACTAAAATAAATGCTCAAAATTAAATAATAAAAATAATGGTATTTAGCTCTAGGTTCCAGGAAAAATACATCATTTTGCAATGCTAGGCGTTAAATTAGGTGCACTTTGCACCACCTTTTATGTCCCAAACATATTACATTTAGGGCTGAAAATTAGTGCTAAAGTCGACGTTAACTATGCTGACTATAGCGCTGACTACTGAATTAAAAATTAAAAATTAAAAATTCTTGAATGAAGGAAGAGATGAGAGGAGAAAAACACCACACAAAGGAAGAGAGGAGAAAAAAGGAAAAAATATCGCGAAGGAAGAGAGGAGGGCACCCTCTGAGGGATCGGCTATGAGAAAGTAGATGAGAAATTCGATTTAGTTTGTGACACCATAGGTAAGGTTACAATTTTTTTCTTTTCGTTCCCACAAATATTTTTGTTTGGATTAAATGGAGAGGATTATGAAGAAAGGGTTGTGAATATTGTTTTATTTACAAGCGAATCATTCAAGTCTCATGTGGTTGCAAAGGAGGAGGGTAAAATTGTAGACATTGCATTATTTCCTTCACATCTAAGAGTAGTAAATGTGTTTTTGAAACCCCAATCCCCCGGTTCACTTATCATTCCCATCCCAAGCTTTCAAATTATGATTCAATTTCTCATACCTTCCTTCCATACCTTTCTCTGAAGACAACTTTCTTTCATACCACAAAGCAAAAATTTCATACCACAAACTGGATGAAAACTTTCATACCTAACAGTGTGTACTTTGTTTTCCTCCATAGACTGGATGAAAATAATTTTCCCTAGGTCACCTCAAAATTTCAAGCAATAGAGGGAAGGGAGCAAAGGGAGTAAAGGGAGCAGACTCTGGTCACAATGAGGTAATTCATTGTCAATTTATACATTTGTAAATGTTTCCATTTTTTCTTTGATTTTTAGTTTTTTATTTCTAAATTTAAAAGAAGAAATTTATTATATATATAGGGACATGAGATTGACAAAGATAAAGAGGCATTGGCTTCTATATTGGGGGTAGAGGTAGTGAACAAATTGGATGGTGTGGACTTGACAATGCTTGCTAGATACATAGAAAAATGATCTAGTAAATCCCTTGAAACATTGCAACCAAATCAACCATTTCTAAGGGAATCAATTGATTCCCCAACAGGCTATCCTAGATCGAGCAAAAGATCCAGGAGGAAATCAATAAAAATAAACTCCAAGAGTGTGGAACAGGGAGTAGAGACTTCCATTGTCCTAGCCACTCTTGGGACACATACTTCTTCCACCATGCCATGTTTTGCATCTTGCATTGGTAGCTACGATACCAAGATAGAATACGATGTGGTTTCAGGGGAAGTATGAATGATAAATGCTAGAAAAATGTTTGTGAATAGGTTGAAGGAATCATGCCTTCAATGGTTCAAAGACCATCTACATTTTCCATTCTCAAAGATACCCATGCACCTGCAAAAAGAAGTTGTTCTGTGAAGAAGGTAAAGCTATGAATGTATCAAAACTAAAAGAGATTTCGGTGCAACCAAACAAAGAAGATAAAAAAACTCCCTCCTGAGCTAAGGCTCAAAAAAAGGCCAATTGATGTAAGTGTGAAAGTATGGAAAGAGCTTGTAAAATCATATGAGAAGTACGATGCACAAAGGAAGTCTGGTGAGGAGAGTACATAGGTATTTGAATTTTCTCATAATATTATATCAAATTTATTAAATGATTTTTAAATTTTATTTGTGCATAGTTAAATTGAATTAGTATATGTTTCAGGACAAGGCCTCCAAGGCTAGGCTTGACAAACTTTGTGCCACGCATCATAGTGGCCAGAAAGGTTTACAGGCCTTGATTTGTACATTTGTGATTATGTTTAATATATTATATGATATTCTTTTTATTTCCTAGGAAAAAGTAAATGATTGCATATTAATTAGTTTAACTAGTCCACGTGCCATGTTTTGACAGGAGGAGAAATATGGCCGGCATCCAAAGCAATTTGAAAAGGAAAAGTTACAAAGCAAAAAGTGGACCGATTTTGTACTCTGGATGGAGAACGAGGTATCAATAGTTGACTTTCAATAACTTAGTTGGATATTGTTGTGTTAACATGCCAATTTTCATTTCTTGTGTTGAGTTATTTATTGATGCATAGGATGAGTTCTAAAGTGCTTCTCTGTAATAGTATTCATTTTTTAAGTCTAGTATTACATGCTACTTAGTTCATAAGTTATTTATTTGGATCATTAGTAATAGTCTTCAAAATTGGTCACCAGTTCAAGTTCATTTTTCTTTCATAATACTTTATATCCATGGAGTTCAGGAATTCCTTGATGCCATGAAGCGAAGATTGGGGAATGGAATCAATACAGAGTACATCCCACTTGAAGTATTTGAAAACAATAGCCATATCAAATTCCTTTTTCCCAAGTCCTACTCTCTCAAGGTTAACAATCTCAATCTCACTAATAGTGATTAATAAGAAAGGTAATTCGACCAACTCTACCAAACAGTTTACCGTAGGAACATTAAAAGTAGAGGATTTGAAAGGAACTCTATGAAAACCAAGCTCTCTAAATGGTATATCAAACTCTAGTTCAAAATCTCTTAGATGAGGCTACTCCCACAGCTCTGTTACTTGCTTGACAAATCCTTGAAACTCTACATTGATTTTATTTTTCCTGCCCCTCTCTTACTGTTCTTCCTCAATTTCATCAAGATCATACATTGACCTTCTTGCCCCTCCTAAAGTTTGGACCATGTCCATTACCTCCACATAAAACTCGACATCCTTGGTCTTCTTGGTTCCCACCATGATATGGTTATGCAAATGAAAATGAAGCAAAGTAATCATCTCCTTCTCCATTGGCTGGAAGAATACATGCTTAATGTTTTGATACATGATATTAGCTCTCTCTTCTACTCTCATGGTTGAATACTGAAATCCATTATAGTGAGCCTCCAAAGTTCCAATCATCTTTCTTCCTCTTCCACCAAATGTTGGCCCGATCCACAAGTCTACCAGCCTAATTGGATTTGTTTTTGAAAGTTGAAGTTTCTCTTGAGTCACCAGTGTATCTCTCTCTACCTTTTTAGACTCTTTCATTGCTATAGGTATTGTATTGGATTTAATCATTTGTACCACATGGTTGATGTGCTTTGAATCCTTGGATCTACAAAAAAATTCCTTAACATAAATACTGCTAAGGAATTTCAATGTTGACATGTAGTTGGTGTGAGCTAAAAAATGGAGAATTCTATGGAATAAGAATCACCATTTCATACTCACTTCAATGGAGCCATTCAAATTAAAAAAAAACTAAAAACAAACTTCTAAACTATGGAAATAACAAACTTCTAAACTATGGAAATGCTTTTAAGTGAAATCAATACCCATTGTCTCCCTATCACCCAGATCTTTTTTTTATGCATCTGCTCTTAGATTTTGTGAGCATAAAATGCACTAAAGAGGCTATGGTGAATGGGAAAATGCAGTCCAAGATGTAAAGATAATATGAATATGAAAATTCTTACCAGTGAAAATGAGAGAGGAATCCCACTTAAATAGGCATCTTTGAGGATGGAGAGGTGTTTGAGAGGGAAATGTGGGATTAAATATTTTAGTTAAAAATGCAAATTTATCCCACATTCCTTCATTAAACAAAATGCATGTGAGTGAAAATGATAAAAGAGGAGAGACAAATGCATGGTGAAGGGTTTATGAATAATGAAAAATGATTAAATGGATTTAAATGTGCATGAACATGATTTAATAATGATTTAATATGGATTATTATGATTTGATTTTAATGATTTAATTATTTAGCGAAATATGAACATGTTGATGCAAATGGTTTATGTAATGTAGATTATTTCCAGGAATGATTTATGACATGAATGGATGCGAACGATATACAAATGCTCATGATTTATGCAAAAATGCATTATGAATGATAATGATTGGATGAAGAATTATTTAATATTTTAATGGTTTGATGGTTTAATGAAATGCAATATGAAGTGAATGATTTATGCAAACAAAGTGATTAAATGATAATTTAGTTTATTATGAAACAATAGTTGATGACCATTCAAATTGATTATGAAAATGATATGGACTATAATAAACGATTATGCTTTATTATGGAAACAGACATGAACAATAATGCAAACAAACATGAATGTTTATGAAACGGATTATGAACGAAAATGAATAGGAATGATCATTTATGAAAACGGTTAGTGAACCATGGGACATATATGATCATTTATGTAAACAGATAGTGAACGAGCATGAGACAGTTTAATGATTTGATGAAATGCATGAAGAGAAGAAAGTATTGAATGATATGATTAAGTAAATAATAATATCCATTTAATCAATAGACGATTATCATGGTGATTATGAGGAAAAATTTGAGTGTCTATAGTTGGCATTAAACTCGGTACCTGGAACATTGAGAATTATTCTTATATAAGAATTCCCTCCATCTTGTTGGCTTGTAACACTCTTGATGGTGGCTACATGAAATGGAACCATGATGGCATATATAGATACCAAAACAACATTTTTTGTATCAACCTGAATCATGAGCTCTCTAGAAGCAGGGATATCATCCACAATTTTGTACGAAACCATCTCGGTGGATGGCTTGGAAGAGCCATGTCCATCTCTTGTACTAATGGCCCATACAACGAATCTTCTTGAAGTCTCCTCATTATTTTTCCTTGCAAGTTCTATTTGGTGTTGTCAGCGTTGCTCTTCTTCAGACATCTCCTAATTATCAGATTGTAAGGTTGCCTTGGAGATGCTAGATTCTCCTCCCTTTACCTCAACCTTGGGTTTTTGTTTCACTTCCTGATCTTCATCATCATCGTTAAATGAGTATGAAACATCAGTGTATACTTTGGAACTAACCCTAGTTGCATTTTTAGGCCCTTTATCCTTAACAAGTGCAATGTTGGCAAGGAGCAATGAATAATTCTATGTTTTGGGGTTACAAGTCTGTAACTACAAATTTTGAAACACAAGTGATACATTAAAATCCATTCCATCCTTCAAAATTTGTCATTTCTAGAATTCAAACTTAAACCAGACTCTTGAAATTTCATCCCTATTCCTATTCCTACAAACTTTGTAAGATGAGGCAAAAGTTCAGGGCCATCTCTTTGAACTACCTCCATAGCTGCCTTATATTAACATACATGAACATGATATGATTATATACATGAAAAGGTCACTTAAAAATAGTATAATCAAAGTACAAAATGTTCTGAAGAACTATTCTCTGTATGCTCAAGTATTGTTGCATGTCATAGCTTGCTTACAAACAGAAAACCAAACCATAAATGTAAATAGAGTTGTGCTTCAACCATCCCCATAGTACCATTTATACAAATACATTTAGAGAATGAAGGAAAAAAGAATATTACATCCTAAGATCATAGTGATATTAAGAAATGGAAATATAATGTAATATGATTATGGTTTCATTTCATATGTTGTAATATTATATATATAACAAAAAAATAAATTATTGCATGAAATAAATAATAAATTTTCATTTTAAATGTTTCTTTTTTATAGAAAACGGGTGTTTCTAGTACAAATCATATGGCAGGGGATGATGATGATGTAGATATAGAAGACATTGAGGATGATGACAATGATGATGACAATGATGATGACGATGATGATGATGATCATGATGGTGATGATGATGATGAGGAAATTGCTAGTAGTAGCTAGTGGCATTCATGATCATATAGACTGCATCATGCATCATTGATAATATACTGTTATGATGCCTCTTTTCATGGTTGCTATCATATGTATCATTTTCAGAACCTCCAGTACCATATTATTGAGTTGTATTATATTTACATGTATCAATTTGACTTATGTCGACTATTAAACATGTATCAATTTGACATGTTATTGATCTACTGGCATATTTAACTTTCACTTTTTTTAGTTATATATGATGATAATCTTATCAGTATTGACTTTTCAATTTATATATGTTGAAAGTGGTCGATGATTTTTGGATGGATATTTATTATGTATGATGATTTTAATTTACTTCTCAGGATGGATGTTGTCAAATTCAATTAAATTATAGATATTTGACTCACTTTTTTTAATTATAGATGATGATCATGTTATAATAAGTATCTTGTTATTTAATCATATGAGTTAAATAATTAAATTACTTACTATATAATCATATGAATTATTTAAGAGGCATGATATATTTAACTAATTAAATTGAAATAAAAAATATTAAATTAATAAATGGAAGCAAAACAAGAAGCATTTTTAGAAACAAAAAAGGAAGCAACAATGGAAGCAAAACTTGGAGTTGTCTAGGAAGCAAAAATAGAAGCAATAATGGAAGCAATTTTAGAAGCAACAAAAGATGCAATAATAGAAGCCATATTAGAAGCAACAAAAGATGCAAAAATGGAAGAAAAAATAGAAGAAAAATGGAAGAAAAATTGGAAGAAAAACCATAAGCAAACCTGGAAGCAAAACTGGAAGAAAAATTGGAAGCAAAACTAGAAGCAAAAATGGAAGAAAAATTGGAAGCAAAACCGGAAGCAAATCTGGAAGCAAATTTGGAAGTAAAACTGGAAGCAAAAATGGAAGCAAACTTGGAAGCAACACAAGAAGAAAACTAGAACCAAAATCGGAAGCCAAACTAGAAGCAAAAAAGGATTTCATAATGGAAGCAAAACTAGAAACAAAAAGGGACATCATAATGGAAGCAAAACTTGGCGTCAATTAGGAAGCCAAAAAAGAAGCAATTTTTGATGCCATACTAGAAGCACAAAAAGAAGCATGATTGGGAGAAAAACTAGAAGAAACAATAAGAGCAGACATGGAAGCCAAATTGGGCACTAATTTAGGTGCTATTTTCGACATTAAATTGGTCTAGATTCACGGTGCTACTCCCAACACTAAAGTCGGCACTAAAGTTGGCACAAAATCCGACGTCGAAGTGAACATGTAGTTTGGCACCGAGTTTTGTGCCAACAAAAGTGTCCAATTCATGAACTCAAATGCACTAAATTCTAATGCTATTTTAGGTGCTAATTGTCTATTTTGTTGTTGTGAGTAAATGCAAATGTACTACTTAAAATGCCACGTGTTCCCAGGAAGAGTGCACACGAAGACACGACTATACCAAGAAACTCATGAAATATTTCCAATAGCAAAGTTCCCTACAATAATTATTAAATAAATAAATTGGAAAATGACAAAACCACGAGGAAAATACCAACAGCCAATGAAAAAATTGCAAAAAAAATCGATAATTAGCTTTTAATAAATATTTCCTAAAACATCAGCAAAACTTTACAAAAAAATTTGGGGCGTGATTCTTGATGGACAATTTTAATATGCAATATTGAAGCGATAACATTAGTTCCCCACCTTATAAAGGTAGGGACTAATAATATGACTAGTACAAATATTAGAAAGATAATCTATTTATAGCATGGTTGATGAGCACTCTTATGAATTGTATACCTTTGGATTTTATCTTCTATACTTATCCTTAAATTTTTATTTTCCTTGATACGAGTATATTTTGTATTTTATTTTTCATTCTTATCATTTATGTTTTCCTTATGTATCATATGTTACATGAAAAATCTACTTTCGTAGCTTCTATAAATCCCTTGACATGTCTTACTCATGGTTTTCTTCCCACTTTGGGTTTTCTATTGTTTCTTGTTTGCATATAATTTCATCATCTATGATCATCATGCTACACAATTCTAATGTCCACAATATATTCTTAGATAACCTATATCTATTTTTTTTATGCCTATCATGATTACATCTACTATCAAACATAAAAATAAAATCAATTTATGTGGACTATTTTGACATAATTCCTAGTAAGATGTCATCTCAAAAAATAAAAATATTATATATTATATAACTGGGTGGGTAAATTTGATACTACTTATTAACCCAAGCCTACATAAGATCATTTGAACAAAGATAAAACTTCCATTCAAATATATTAAAGATTATTTTTGCACATGATATATTTTAAAGATATTAAAAATACATATATATATTTTTCAATGAAACTATATATGAGATCTATGAATATCATTATTTCACATTCACCATAGGTTAATAAAGGGTACCTTCAATTCAAGTAGAGGAGGAAAATTGTATAAAATCAACTGCTTTCTCAAGGAAATCAAAGGGATAAGTATCAACTCAACTATCACTCAGTACATTATCACCCTTATTCTATTTCAATCCATTACTAATCTCATTCTAGGTATACATGCAAAATGCATATGCACTAACAAAGCATGTGAACTATTTGACCAAATTCCCAAATGATCTATATCTATTAGATAATGAAAAAAACTAAAAGAATAAAAAATATATTATCTTTTTTAGATAAAAGGAAAATACTGAATATTATTAATATAAAAAGTGTTGAGTTACATATATAAAGGGACACCACTTTTATAAAAAAAATTAAAAAAATTTACAATATACAAAATATGTATGCAGGAGGGAGGCCAAAATAGAACACAATGCATCGAATGCCAAAAGCATAGATAAGATGAGGCCAAAATAAAATGTAAGCCTCTACCCAGAGAGAGTTAGGAAGCCATAGAGAGGAAATTTTTAAATAGGGGGTAGGTTGAAACTGCTCATAACATAGAAGGGGTGGCATCAAAATCCACAATCTATTGAAAATATGATATATAGGCTCCAAATTATTTAGCTTTTTTAGAAATAAGCTACCCAAACTCTCCAATGCTCAATGATGAGCTAATGAAACTACAAAAAATTTTGAGGAATGAAAGCCATTCCACAATAGCACCCTCCTCTCACACTCACTAGATGTCCCATGACCTTAGAATGTTGGAACCCAATAATTCTACTCCTAGAGTAGCCTCAAGCCCACCTAGATTGTGTTTTTGAATATTTTTTCCGCTAGTGTCCCCACCAGCTCCTTTGGTTCTCCTAGGTCTAGGAGGGAAGCCACAAAACATGATGTGATATCTGAGTTCACCCTATAGCACTCTTCTTCCCTTAGGAAATCCAAGTCAAGAATCATCTTTACAACTTTTATATCCCTTCTTGTAGGGTGTATCATGATCACCTTCAAGTGTTGGTCTATGATAACACCAATAAAAGCTATTTGGAACTTCGAACATGTGAGAAAAATTGAAGTTTCCATTCTCAATTCACAACCTATTGTTAGCCAATTATGATGCAAGAAGAGTGGTGAGGGTCTCACCTTACCACTTTAAATAGAGCAAGCTCCAGACAAGGGGAATTTATTTCCTCATTTAATTCCCATGAGTGGAAATAATGATGAATCTTTAAAGCACTTAATTACCATTTTGATGCATGCCAACTCACCATAGAAGTACAAGGCAACCATTTGGTAGAAAATATAGCACACTTCGAAAGTACAACACAACCACCTAGCAAAATTTTTCCCTAGATTATCTTCTCTATAACAGGGATGTTGAAAAGACTTCAAAGTTCCTTATTCAAACTTTAGCACATGACAAATTGCCAATAGTGTACTACACTATCACTTAGTCATTAATAGAAAATCCCTTGAGCATTTAGTGATCAGAGAGGACATGAGTCGAAGTGCCACCAAATGAGTGACCGGATCAAAAATTGAAAAGTAGTTTATGACATTAAATTGATCAAATTTAATAAATGCAACTCTCATTAGTGTTTTCATGTAAAAACTTTATTGTTACATATAAATTGGAAAGTTGGGAAGCAAAACAATGAGAGCTAAAACTATCGTATGGCATGTTTGCACAATAAGAAATGTAACTCAAAATAGTATGGTTCCACCATGTGTTTATGGTTTGGGTAGTAGGGACCTAAACTAGAGTAAGAAAAGCATCAACTTATAGTAAAGCTTGGATGATTGTGGGTGGCTAAACATGACTTCAAATGGCCCTTAGAGCAACAAAAATGCTTGGAATCACCATGTCGCTAGCATTTTTTTTTTTGCATTTTACCACATGGAGGTCCCACCAAGAAGCTCAACCAATCGCGTAGATGTAGTACTAAATAAGATGAAATTAATTTCTCAACCTACATAGATGCAACACGTGGCAAGCTATGGAGGAGAATAGCTAGAGAAAGGAGACAAAACTAGGCTAATAGATGGAGGTGCATGAGGATGCCATGTGGCATCAAAGTACTTCCCACTATGCATTGAGACTTCTCAAGGGGAGTGACACAATTTATGGAGCTAGCTAATCACACAGTTGGGTTTGAATGTAAAACTTGTGACCTTCACCAAGGTGCGCCAAAATGACACTTGGCAATTGCATAGGTGGGCATTTAGAAAATTCTAGCAACACCCAAAAATGGGGGACACCACATGTACCAACAACATAATATGATATGAGAATAATTTGGTGGACACATAAGGAGCTACAAAGCAAAAGCTAGGGAGAAGGGAACCAAGAAGGGTTTGTAGGAAAAAGTGCAAGACCAAACTAGATACCAAAAATAATGGATAATGCAAGTGAAACTCAATAGAACTCAAATAGAAGAGCATTAATGAGTTTTAGGGAGGTGGAAAATAATAGAGCAAAAGTGGAAGATTAACTACTATAAAAAAATGCACTGGGGTATAACGGGTTTGGGGCACAAACCAAAGCTAGAGTGGGAAGAGGGACTCTATGAAAGATAGACTGCTAGCAAAAGAAGGAGCCCAACCTTGCTAGAGGGGAAACAACCTGTGAAAGAAAAGACACTAAGTAGGAGGAAGATCCCAATCCCTTGAGAGAGGAAGCGACCCTCGAGGCACCAAGAGTTGGATGTGGAGAAAAGAGACCATTCCAAACTATTAAAAAGATGAGGGATAGATAGTTATCTTTGGCTTCAACTAGGCGTATTGCACACAAGAAAAGACTAGAAACCCAAACCCTACACTTTAATACACGTTGATTACTTAAATTAGGGACTCCCATGTGGGAGAAGAATCATTGTTAGCAAAACACAATAGAATGAGATAGCTAGCAAGTTTGATTGGTGCAATTATAGTGTCCCAATAGCTAAATCACATGCCATATTGGCAAACATATCTATAAATTTATTGCCCTCTCTATAGCAGTGTGAGAGTTTGTAAGAGTCAAAGTCTTGCAGTACTTTGAACCCTTGTTTTAGTATGGTGTGTAGCAACCAATTAACTTTATTTTCTTTCTTGAAAGCATTAATTATAATCATGGAATTCCCTCAATGCAAATGTGTTCAATATCAAAAGATTTTGCATGTTTTAGGCCTACAAGTAGTGCTTGTGCCTTGGCCTTATTTTTTGTGCCATTTGGAAGCTTTTCCTCTAGGGTGAAAATAATTCTACCTGTGTGATTCCTTAGGACATAACCAACTCTAGAAGCTCCTGGATTCTTGTAGGAGGCACCATAAAAATTAAGTTTTACCATAACCATTGGAGGAGGGGCCCACACCACATTGTTTTGGTTGGATTTAAGTTTTGGTAGAAACGTTCTTGGGTTAGGGGGGTGAATCAATTCCCACTGAGAAGATAGATTTGCATCCCAATTTGAAATTTTTTTATGTGCACTACTCAGTTTACGTACGTTATACATCACTAGCTTAGAGATTAGCCTTTCAATTTTGCATATTACATCTTCGACTGAGTGTTCCTCCTTTTTGAATATTCTATTGTTTATTTCCCATCATATGCACCATATTAAAATTGAGGGTCTAACTACCCAAATTGAGGAGAATAAAGAGTCTATATTCATGAGTGACCATGAGGAAAAAACTACTCCTAGTGATTCTCGGAGGGGTGTGGCCCAATTTAGTTTCTTTTGGAGCCATTTCTAACATTGATTTGAGAATTTTCATGTTACTAGAAGATGGTCTATGTCCTCTTCCTATTGGATGCATAATACATAGTTGAAGTGGGCAGAAATAGCTAGCTTTACCAAGCTATCATAGGTGAGTATATGTTTATTTAATGCCAACCAAGAAAATGAGCCAGGTTTTTGAAGAATTACAGAGTTCCAACATAATTTATGGGGCCAATTTATTGATTCAATTTTATTTTTGAATGATTGAGGAGTAGCCCAGTTGAATTTATAGTTACCTAACTTGGAAGGGGCCCAAATGAGTCTGTCAAGATCCATGAAAAAAAAAATTGACACTATTGGAGGAGGATTGACAATTGAGACTTTTGATTTTCTAGGAAGTTACAACCAACAAATTTTTTCCATTTGAAACTTGAGAGAAGGTTCTATTTGGACATAATATAGTCTTTTACTTTTGAACCCCAATTTCTTTTTAAATATATTCTCACTTCCTCTAGCCCTACAATTTTAGATAGTGGTGGAAAGCCATTCCAAGAGTCTTCCTAGAACATAGCTTTTTCTCCGTTGTTTATGGACCAAGTTAAATATAGGGTGATCACTTATCTACAAGTTATAGTAAAGTTCCACATTTTTTATCCCTTTAGGGGATTTGACATTGTGAAAATACATTTTGGAATTGTGGAATCCATGCATTTGATT
This sequence comes from Sequoia sempervirens, assembly GCA_007258455.2. Classification (NCBI taxonomy): domain Eukaryota; kingdom Viridiplantae; phylum Streptophyta; class Pinopsida; order Cupressales; family Cupressaceae; genus Sequoia; species Sequoia sempervirens. Next base: position 3,604 of record VDFB02302605.1, on the reverse strand, counting down.
TGCATGATTCTGGCCCATTTAGAGTGCAGCTTTGCAAAGGAATTCCATGCTAATTTGGCTCCCAAAGCTAGGTTCTATTGATGGGTGTTTTTGCACTTCTCAACATAGGAAGCACACAAGTGCACTACCTCTCTTGAAAGGAAACTTCCTACAAACAAATTGTAGAAAATTACCCCAAGGTCTCTTGGGTGTCAGGTCATGACTTGCAAAAAAAACTCAGTGGATTGATGTGATTTGCTAATAATCACAAGGGGCTTGGACAATTGCTAAGTTGGAAGGATATTGGATCTTAAAATTGAGTTTATGAGATTCTGAAAGTGATGTGTAATTGCTGCAAGTTCAAAATAGCAATCTAAAACTCCATGTGCAACATCAGATTTGGCTTTACAATGATGCTAGAACTTTTCCTAAACTACTATTTGAAAGAAAAGGTCAAAAGGAAAAATGGAGGTAAGAGTTCCCAGACTTGCAACTACTGATGAACAGTGATAATGGAGGATGCTACAGTGGACAACCTTCCTATAACTAAGTTCCACTTAACCAAATATCATACAGTCTCATGAAACTAGTGCTATCTTCTAAGATCTACAAATTTTTCAGCCGTTCATTCACCATAAAACATGAATAAAAGATGAATTGTAAGTGCAACACTAAATCTATGTTTAGACTAGCTTTATAGTGTTTTTCATCAACAATAACCAACAAAAAGCATCAACATGAAAAGCATCAACACCATAACGTTCTTCAAGATCAATGGAAAAAATTAACTAAACTACTAAAGCTACCTGAAAATAGTTGGAACAATAAACTAAATCTATCTAAATCTATCAAATGTGAGGAGATGAATCATGCAACATGTGAGAAATTCAAGAATCCGCCAAACGAAATGAAATTCTATTAAAATTTCTGCAACATGTCTTTACAACAACTCAACTCTCTCTTTGAAAATGAGAGGAGACCCCCTATTTATAGTTTTCCAAAAGTGAAATGAATGGACAAGATTTACTCAAATTGTGTGGCCAAGATTCATTTTACATTAGGGTTTAACCTACCCCCAAAATATACTAATATAAAAATACATTTTGCATCATTAATATTTCATCCTGTAGTGCCTTGACACTGTAGCAGTTTTATCTTCTAGTGACTACCTTCTTTTCAGCTTATATTGTAAGGAAATCATCATCTATTACTAGTTTTCCTTCATTCTTTTGAAGAGTGGCGTACTCCACAAATTTCCCAATCAATGCCTAAAGCTTATTCCACTCCATGATATCGGATTGAAGAATCTGAAAGGTTAGCTTCTTAAATCTGACATTGATTAGCTTCCAATTCTTAGTACACTTTGGTGTGGCCTTAATTACTTGTTCAGACTGGACAAATTCTCTAGCAACAAAATCCATGAATTCTAACATTAGTGAGTTTCTTGCCCCTTGATCCATGTTCTTATGGAATTATGGCCTAATATTTTTTAGATCCGATTCTATGGCAAGCATATCATAATCCATCATTAGCTTCAAGTAATCTTCGCTATCTGTCCTATGTTCCTTTACCCATTTGAGGTCAAGTTCAACTTCATGCAACACTCTCTCAAGAACACCCCTCCTGTCATCTAGGCCCATTTTCCATGTTTCTACCAACCAGTGATCATCCTTCACAAGGGCCAAATCCTTCTCCCATGTATTCTCAGGCAACTTGAGAATGGCCTCAAGCTTAGGATAGGTGATCCTATATAGCTCGGTTAATCAGTGGAAAATATTTTTCATGCCCTCTAGCTGCTTCTGCACATCCTTGAATTTGTTGGTCATTTGGATAGTGTGGCCTATTCCCATGTCACCATTATAGAGCACTCGTTGGAACCAATTGGTAGTAGCCTTGGTCCAATTCTTCATCTTCTCCATCTTGGAGAGTTCTTGTTGGGAGAGGAGCAGGGGCTCAAAGGATGTAGTTGGAGCTTCTTCCTCAAGAGATGTGCATTATTGAATATAGGCATTGAGGTCCACCACTTGTGCCTTCAGTTCCTCCTTAGAGGACTAATCCTTATTCATGTATTCCACTATCATGGCCACTGATCCTTGAAATTCATCAATGTTATGCTCTCTTGTAGCAGTGCCTAAGTTGGTGGAAATTTTGTAGCTGACCTCCTCTCCTTTGTCCATCACTAGGGTGGCTATCTGTACCATTCTAGATCTAGATGCATCGATGGTGATGCAAGAACGTACCCTTGGATTCTTTTATTTCTTTTTCTTCATTTGTGCTTTTTCCAATATAGCCTCGAGTTGGGCCTTTGGATCAATGAGAGTTGGGGTTTTCTTTCGTAACTACTTCTCCAACCAATCATGCATCTGAGTCTTCCCTTTCGGTGATTCATGATCACCTTCCTCTCTCTGCTCATGTTGGGGTTGTTTCTCTTCATGGCTTGGGGCTTCTCATTCCATTATTTCTTCTTCCTTTTCCGAGTCTTCAATGAGTATGGTATTGTCCATTTCTGACTCAGTGATGGCTATGTTCTCCTTAGTGATACTTTCTATCTAAGACACCCTTTCTTTTCCTACTCAAGCCCTACATGATGTTCTGGCTCGATACTTTTCTTAGGAGCATCTTCTTCTTTCTCTTCTCATTTATCTACTTCTTTCTCAAGAAATATCTCTTCTTCTAGAACAAGGCCTTTGTCTTTCCCGACTAGTGGAGGCTCCTCGAATGTCTCTATGTTGACTTTAGTGCCTTCTTTCTCTTCAAGAGTTCCTCTCAAATTCAGCCTCTTCTCCTATATCCTTGAGATGTTGGGAAAACTCCTATTCAAGCTCTTAATCAGAGGTCTCTATTATGTACTTATCATTGAGGGCTTCAGTGTCCTCCTCTGGATATGGCGACTTCTCCTCATCAGTTGCCACCTTATCCAAACTAATGCTTATTCTTCCCTCGGGGTGCTCAAAATAATCATCCTTAAAGGGATCCTCTGGCTCTTCCATTATTCCCTTGGCAACTTCCCTCTATTATTTCTTCATTTCCTATAATATATACATAGTTTCCTCCATTTTTGGTGGCTCTTTTGGTGGAGGAGGGATAGGTAGATGAGCATCAATCTGAGCCATCACCGCTTGGATAGTAGGATTCATTATCACCCCAGAAAGCTCAATAGGTATTTCTTGCATATACTTTGAAAATTCCTCAAGCAAGGTGAGAGGAAGCATAGTAGTTATGGAAATTGAAGATATTATGGTAGGAGTAGGAAATTGAGGGGGCAACGAGGCAAACAACAACGGGGATGTTGTGGCCGAAGAGGAATCTAATACCATAATTGGGTTCATTGGTGAAGTGGAAGCGAGGTGGACATAAATTTCTATGGAAAACGAAGAGGAAATAGACAACACCTGAGATGCAGGAGGTGGAGGAGTGGTGATGGAAACAATAATGACATGAGCAGAGGTAGCAGGGGGTGACTGCAGTTTCCTGGCCTCTTCTTCTCCCTCATGTTGCGGATCTTCCTCAATAGTGGGAATTTCGTTAAATCCTTCTGATTTCTTGGCTTTCTTTGGTGATTCTCCCTATGAGGTCTTCCATGTATAAAATTTGTGTTTGGGATGATGTTTAGAAACATCTTTTC
>VDFB02302604.1:46556-81490 GCA_007258455.2 Sequoia sempervirens | reverse complement strand
CTATGTGGGTTACCCTGACAACCCTTTGTGTGTCGTCCCCCACTTAGAGCCACTCTCTTTAAACACTCAACACAAAATATCCAACACAAAAGGATTGTACCAACAAGAAATACTGAACCAATCAAATGGATCCTCTGCGAGGCATAACCATCTCGCTAAAGTCATATGAACAACATCCACAAAATGGTACAATCCAAGTGTAACTCAAACCACAACCATAGGCCAAACATCAAAATATGAGATCAAAATTAACATCAGTATCCCCACCTCTGGAAGTCCTTAACAAAAACTTAAGTTCCTATAATAGGATAAACTAACTCTAGGGTTTTCCCGCAAAACATAAACCAAATAAAATAAAATAAAAATTAATTAAATGAGTAATCTCGAGGTAACCAATACATAAAAACAACGCCATAAAACAAATTACAATGAACAATAAGTTTCACCCAATAAATAAATCAATTACATGAGAAAATTCAATTCAACTCATTTGAAACAAGTAATTTATTTTGAATTTCTCAATTAAACTATAACATTGTAAACTTTAAAATTAACCAATCAATTTAATTATAATCACATAGCTTATTCCAAATTTTCTCAATTAAACTATAATATTATAACTTGTAAAAATTATCTCATTAATTCAAAATCTTAGCATATTAAATCATTTATATATATATATACACTTTTTGTGCGTATATACATATATATACCTATATATGTATATATATATATTTATTCATTTATATGTATATATATACACATATATAATAATATATATATAAAAAAACTTTTAAAAAAAATGAATTTAAAACAAAAAGCATTTAAAGAATGTGCAGGTCACTGGGTACTGCGTACCTTCCATTGGGGAGGCCGTAGTCCCCACCAGACTGTGTACAACAGTCTGTGACTGTTGTGTGCAGTCTGTGTGGACTGCGCGCAGTACACCCACTGGGGTCGGGGGTGGTACGGCCACCGCCGACCACTCCCCCCCATGTATAAAATATATCTCATTTTTTTTTTTAAGTTGAAAATCAGTTTTCCCTCCATAGGAAGGAAAGAAGAGAGACTATATAGCCCCCTATAATGAGATAACTTGATGCAAAGAAACATGGAAGCACACTTGTGGAGTAAAATCTCAAACCTTAATCCAAGCAACAAAGGAAAAGATGAGTTTGATGTCAAAAACACTAGAAACTCTTGATTGTTGGAGCAAATTTGGAATCATGATAAGAAACAAAAACAAATATTCACTGTCTTGATGCTAACAAACACTGGAAAACTCTCAATATGGAGCAACCCTAGAAATTGGTTGAAGCAATACGAGATAGATACAAGATCTAGAACTGAAATGAAGTGTAAAGATCAAAACAACACCTTCCCAAGTGACAGGATGTCCAAGTGATCAACCAGAATGTGAATACATAGAAATCTAAATAAAAGATACCTAGCTATGAATATGGAAAAGTGCATGGATTGCACGATAGATCTCCTCAATTCTTTTCCAATGTCACAAGAATCACAAGAAATAGAAATTGTGGCAATAATTTATGATCTTAAGAGAAAAAATGGAGATCTAAATTTAAACAGAAAATACAAGCACTAAATAGTAAAAACTCAAAGAATAACCTTGTCTACTACAAAGTACATAGAACTAGCTTTTTGATAATATATCACATTTTTGAAATTTTGATACTATAGTGAAATGTTATAGCTATTTGAAGAAATTTTTCCAATTTGGGCATGTTAAAGGGCCAATTTTGGGGCCTTGGGCCTTTGGCCCCTAGATGCCCATGTCACCTATTGTGCTTTGTAGTTTTTTAAAAAATTAAACTACTACATAGCAATGATGGTACCATTAGGGCTAAGTGGATTGGGGCCGATAGGTAGAGCCATGCTTCCTGGGGCATAAGTTGTCCCAACACTCATTCCCCCACCCCGAACCCCCTACACCCCTACCCTCCCACTAGAGTAGTGACCACGAGCATATAAGCCCCACGAGTACATGCTTCAGATTGAAGCCACCAATGATAGCAAAATAAAATAGATTTTAATTGAAACTTTTTATTAATAAAAAATGTGGTTTAAATTGAATTTGATCGTAGCAATGTGACATCGACAATGTACAGAGTTGATGTAGAATTGATGCTAGAATAGTACAAAGAATCTACATAGAATATGCCACCCAAATATGCCAATAATATTCCACCTAACCAATCAAATATACAATCTAATGCTTGTAGATGATGTATGATATGGACAAGTATGGAAATAAAGTGTTCAATTTTTACAATTTGACAAGTAATCTTTAGGTTTTTAGGCCTTCCAAACATAATGGCAAGGTCATTTTTGGTCCAAAGTGCTCCAAAAGTTTAGTACCTCTAGGATCTGGTAACTTTCACCCAACTTCAAACCTTTGTAGATCAAGCCCAATATGTCAGATTTTGATAAGAAAAAACAACTAATTATGACTTTCTCTAATGCCCTAGATTCAACCATGAGGTATTTAAAACTCCAAATCATAGAAAAAAGTCTTTAAGCCAAAATATATCCCTAAGATCAAGGTTAAGGAGTATTCAATATTAGAGATTTGATACCAATAGGAGTTAAACATGAACTCCAAACACCTCAGGATTAGTTGCCAAACAAAAATATCTTCCACAAGAGAGAAATGACAAGAATAGCATGTTATGATTAAGGATGCAAGATTTATTGATTGAATGTGAAATTTACATGTATGATTCCTTGCTTATAAAGGAAAGGTTGTGAGATAAGATTAAACAAGATCATGAATTGTGTCTTAATCTTGTACAATGAGACAACTACCTCAATAATTATTAAATGACCTAGGACACAAGTATTAAATGTCATGATAAGATAAGATAAGATCACATGACTTTCAAGACTTCTAGAAAGATTCCCTTGGACCTAAGTAAACTTAACATGTAAATAAGACATATAAATGAACTAGATAGGTAAAACACCTATTTATGCTAACATGAATGATATGTAATAATTTATTATTAAATTGGATGATTAAATTGAATGTATTGAATGATTTAAGAAAATAGAAATAAATCACCTAATAATTTATTTATTTTTGGTATGAAAATAATTAATCAATTAATTAAGAATAGGTGTAAGGATAAATAAATTAGGACATGGGTAAAGATAAGGCATAGGTAAATATAAATAATCGAATCTAGAAGTAAATGAGGATATAGATAGAGATGAGGTACTAGTAAATGCAAGTTATAATATGGATGAAGGATAGGCATAGGATAGAGGGGCCAACTTTACACATAATTAGGTTATTTTATTGATGTATTCAATGATTAACACATTCACTCAAGATAAACACTAAACTAAAGGGGAAAAGGAAACAAGATTCATTTTACATCATTCTAAATAATCCCCACTCCAAGGTGCATTTGAATCCTTAATGAACAATGCATATTTGAGTACATAGCACTCGCAAGCATACATGTGCAATAAATTTAATATTTATAATTTCAAAGGATACACCCCAAAGGGGTCATGGGATCCAAAAAAATTAATGAGCCCTAGAAGATATGTTCATATAAATATTTATTTTGCATAGGTTCTCACATGAATTCCATAAAAATGATTTCATGAGTAGATTCAAACTTGCGTGATACAAATAAAGTACATAAATGAGAACATTAGTAATTTTAAATGCCCCTCCTCCTTCAATGGATTATCCACCAAGGACGTGGCTAAATGAATGAATATCATGGGGTAAAAGTACAAACTTATGTTAGACTTTTATAAACGAATTGACCAAATCAAACAAAAATTTTCAACTTCAACCAAATAAAAATGGTCTTTATGTTTTTTAATTTAATGTAAATAATGAAATGTAGAATATCTTTATGAAGTTTATCCTTAATTTTTAAATTAAAAAAAAAATGATTTTTTTATAAATTTAAGAGCAGATTTTGAATTGCTAAAATTTCAAGAAAAAGTGACGTCAAGTTGATGACAAAAAAAGAGAAAATAACTTATTTTTTTTTTTTTCCCCAAATAGATAAATTCAATATCTAGTACATGAAAAAAAATTGATGCATATTTTCCTCGTTTTAAATTCAAACTTACTAGAATTGTAACATCTCAATTTTGTTTACATAAACTTTATTTGATAATAAATGGAACTGGATGAGACCATTGGACAATATGTGATTAATGTGTTTTTTTGGATGATAAATTAGATGATATCTTTAAAATGCATGATATTGTGATTAAAATTATGAGTTATTTGTTGACCCACAGTTGTCGTTGCACTAAAAGATTGACCTGTTAATGCCCAATACAACTTCCAGAGTTAACAAATCCATGGAATGTGATTAGTCCACATCATGAATCCCAAGGGGAGCACTGACCATCAACCAACAAAATCCCCCTTAGTGTTACCCGAGGGGATTCAAACCCGACACCTTTGGCTATGATACCAATTGTTGGCCCACAATTGTCGTTGCACCAAAAGATCAACCTGTTAATGCTTGATACAACTTCTAGAGTTAGCAGATCCACGGAGGAGTTAGTCCATGTCACAAATCTTGAGGGAGCATTAACCATCTACCATTATTATGATGTGAATATTTTGATCATGAATAATGGTTTTATGAGATGACCTATTGACGAGATCTTGAGTGCAAATGAGTTCAAGAATAGGTTGAAGGCAAGAACATGGTTGAGGTAGAGATGACCAAGCTGTGTGACGATAGTCAACATGATGGAAATCCTATGCACACACTCATGTAGTTACATTCATCTTGCATTATGTATGATTATGATTGCATTGTGTTATCATGAATACATCATTTGTGTGTTATTATTTATATGATGGCTATGTCTTATGGATGTTTTATTTGTAAAATTAATTTAATTGAGAAATTGAAAGATTTTATTTTCAAATGTTTGATAATGATAAATTTCATAATTTACATATATATATATATATAACAAGGATATTATTATATATAAAATTGCTAATTAGATAAAAAGAAAATAAAATAAGTTTTAGATTATTTTCATGATTATTATTAAAAGGAAAATTAAATTAAATTAAATAAGTTTATTAAAATTAAATAACATAAGTTTAAAATTCAAATATTTTTCATGATAAATCATGCAAGAGGTGAAAGTTCAGTTCTAAAAATAAGGGATTGGAGTTGAGTTTTTTTATTATTGCATGAAAATACTAAAAAGCATAAAAAGAGTTGAAGGGGACTATTTGAAAGCATAATGGGCAGCAATTGAGGAGAATTGGATCAAAGGATTTGAGGAGATTTGAGGATTTGTGTTGGGTACTTCAATATCCTTCAAAATCTCTCTGCTCTCAACCAAGAATCAATGCAATCAGGTAGGCTTTGTAGCCATTCTTTGAGGAAAATTCGTCGAAGAACAACAAAAAATAGTTTATAAAACTTCAAAATCTCCTTTCTACTATCATTTATTAGTTTTTTCAAAGAGAAATCAAGTTTAATTCTATCATTATAATACATTATTTGAAGGGAAAAAGACATATTAGACATAACAACAATCTCTCTTCTTCCAATTCTTTCCTTCTTTCATTCTTTCATCATCTACCTTTAAGACAAGAATATATTGGTATCCAATATTTGCATTATTTTTCTCATCATCAATGGGCATCATTAGGAATCGTTCCATATTGAATTCAACCTTCAACACTTTTTTTCTCGTTAAAATATATTTATTGAATAATATTCATGTAAGGGAAAATATAATGATCATGCATGTCGATCTAAAACCCAATGCAATTTTTTTATTGTTGTTATCGATAATTACCTGCACAATGATCAACAAATGCAAAAATAACTGAGATGCATGCTAATTCTATAATATATATAGTATGAGTAATATACCTAATTAAAGAATAGATCATGGCTATAGACACATAAGTATTCTTGTTGTTGTTATTAAACCACTGTGATATTTCATAAACTCAGCAACTTCAGTAGTAGTATATGATTTAGTGTACTTGTCATAGAGTCATTATTGGTAAAAAATTTATTTCTACTATGATGATTCCACAATGAAACTATAAAACTAAATATATATGAAACTATTATTTAATTGTTATGAATTTGATTATTTTATCTCTAATCAACATATCAAAAGTATAGTCATAGTTGTAAGAGTTGTTGATGAACTTGAGCACCCAGGATCACCTGCAAAACCAAGATAACCCGTCTACACGAGAGCAATAAGAGGATGGATTGTTGGAATATGGTGCAATAACTAGATTATGATATTATCACACTCCAAATGATACAATATGTATCAACACTTCCTTGAACTGACTGACTTGATATGAACTCATCTAAACTAGATAGGAGGGAGAGGTGAGTGTTAATTATATAGCTGAATATGGGCATATAATTCCAAGAGGGGTAATAAATCCCAAATAACCAAATTAGGTGGGATCTATGCCTACTTGGAAAATGCCAAACATGTGGCATAACCTACTTAGAAAGAGACAGGAGAGAGGTTTTGTGAGGTGGCATAAAATTCCAAAAGAGGGTGTGAGACTTAACCACTCAAGTTTGGGTGAGAGAGACACATGTAATTGATGGATTACGCCATGTTTCATCACATAAACCATGTCTCATATAACCTAAGGTATGCTTAATAATGTGTAGGAAAAATAAATATTAAAAAACCTACACTTACACCCCCCCTTAAGTATAGCTTAGGTAGGTGAAAGGATGAAACAATGCAAAGATAGACCAAGAAGAAGAAGAAGAAAGACCATGCAGTCCCCCAATGTAGAATCTCCTGCATTGTTGGTGAATACTCGACACAAGAAACTGAAGATGATCCAAGATTTTCGAGCAGTATTCCTCCCCTTAGGAAGAAAGAAAACCAAGGATGTATGCAAGATATCTTCCCATTCTTGAAAGGAATATGAAGGAAGAATGATGTAAATGTATGAAGTCTCTGAACTCTGCTTAGGTGTCCCCATGTCGATGTTGAAAGTTGTCACCATCAAATCGGGTGTTCTAGGCCACACTGTAGAAGATAATAATCCAAGACCTAGTGGAGATGGATAAAGAACAAAATCCGAAGACAAAGGTATCTTCTCTGAAGACAAAGGTGCATCCTCCAAATGGTGCTCAATAGTAACCATAGTCATGTCAAACTATGAAGAATTATCATGTAGAGAATGAACAAGAGGGTCAGAGTGTTCCCTCGCAACAACTAAAGAAGGATCATCTCCATCAAAGAGAAGATGAATTCTTTCAATGATGTCCTCCAAATCTTTAATATGAGACTCTACAAATAAGTTTGAAATACCTGTCAAGAAGTCATCCAAAGTAGCCAAATTTAAAAGACTATGTATGTCCTACTACACTAAATCACAAGGAACCCAAACTGTGGAAACACAAGCATCCTTAGGTACAATAGTAGATGAAGGAGATGATATCTTAGTGCATGTCATTTGACTACACCTATCATCTCCCATTATGTTCTCAAATTTTGATGAACTAGATGATTCTTCCAATGCTGGAATAGAAGAGCCCTCAACCTCAAGATGTTGACTCATAGATGAAGATGATCCCTCTAAATATGGATTAGGAGCCATAGAAACTGAAGTCTCAATAGATGTCTCTATAGGGGGAAAAGGTTTTATGTCATCAAAACTACCATACCTTTCCCAATCAAAAAGTGTTTCAGTTATTTTATCATCAATAGGTTGAAACTCAACAAGTGGAACAAGACAATCCGCAACAGGATCCTCTAGGAATGGAGGTTCATTCAAGTCTCCATAAATCTCCTAAAGTTTGGTAATAAAATCACAAGGGATCTCAATACCATCAGTGACCATTTATGTATCAATATCACAACTACAACCAATTACTCCCAGGATATGTTCTATTTTTATGTCCCACACAACTCTCTTCCATTTTGATGAAGGTTTAGGAACTAGTCCATAGAGATATGGAAAAATATTAAGCCACCTATAATGTGTTAGGATTCCATCTCACCAAGACTTAAAGTTCCATCAATTTAACCTTATTACAGCAAGATGTGTTTTGATTCCCATATTAAACTTCTCAACTTTAGTAACACAATAGACCAATCAAGAGACATAAACCAACAAAGGAAAATGATTACCCCCCCAAATTACTAAATCAATGATCCTCCCTAGAAAATAATGATGGTGGCACTTTATAACTAGTGCGTTTACAATTTCCACTTGCCAAAAATAGCGAAGTGGACTTTGATCTTAGTACATGCAAATGCCAAAAATAGGCCATACAATCAATTAAAAATTTTGGTACAAAATGAGATTAATTTAATCATACCGCTGAGAAGTACATGAAAAATTATTCACTTTCAAAAAAATACACCCAAAAATGTTACCGTAGGAGCAAGATATGAGCTCCCAAAGTTCCCAAAATGAGGACGAAGCAACAACACCTGTGAGAATCTGCAATTTCTAGAAAAACCAAATGCCAAAACTAGAAACTAATTGCACCACTATGAAGAGCATGAAAAATTATCCCAAATAAAAAAAAAATTGCTCACAAATTGGAGGTTCTAAGCACAAGTTTATGAGCTTTTGAAAATTGCCTTCAAAACTAAAAATTCAAATGAGAGGGAGTAGAAAAATTCCTTAAGACCCTGTTGACGTGGTGCTGATGCAGACTGATGTCAACATGTCACTTGATTAAATTTGACATCTTCAGACCCGTCATAGGAAAATGAACTCCTTGGCCTAAATTTGATGTTGAAATGATCAGCGCTAGCCTAGGCGAGTACAAAAGAATATGCAGGGAATCTTCCTTTTCACCGGTTTTTAGCTTGTCGTTTGAATTTCTTTTCATTCGCTAGTTTTTCTAATAGTTGACCGCCCGATTTTATAAAATTTTGACCAGATTTTATGTAGTGTTGGTGACTTTGAAACAATGAAGGATGGGACCTGCAGTGCAAAGGATGTTAGATTTCTTAAAGAAAATGTTGGATTTAAAGAATATTTGTCCATCAACAATTTTTAATAAAGCCCACTGGAAAATTTTTAAAAACACTATTGTTTTTATGTAGAGGGCACCAAATTTTGTGTTGAGGGACCGTTGCAAATTTTGTTGCCGATAGAGAAGTGGAGGCATGCGCCCGGAATTAAATTTCAGCACCCAGATTTTGAACACTTGACGTCACCAGTAATATGCCCTATAGGATTGAATTAATTTGTCTACCAGCTGAAGGAATTCTGACCACCGGATTTTTATTATTGGCCGATTTTTCTCAAACTCCATGCCGGATTTATTGATTGACCTCTTGTCAATATGGTGGGCCCACACAGTATTCCAAAAAGTGATCGTCGGTTCCTTGAATTGTAAGTGCCAGTTTTTGTACAATGGTCATCGATTAGAAATGAAGCACCCAGATTTCTAAAGGAGCGACCATATAATAAATAGCGACTGTCGGTTGCAAGGCATGGGGTCCACGATGATTAGTGGGGTTGGGTTCGTACCCTACTGCGTGCTACCCTACACAGGAAGGGTACAACCTATAGAAAAATCTAAAACCCTTTTTTTTTTTTTTGCTTTTCTATTTTTCAAAAAAAAAATTATTTTTTCAATTTATTTATTTATTTTTTTTAAATTAATTTTTTTTCAAAAATATAATAAAAATTTACAATGAAAAAATTGTGATTTGATTTTTTTTTCACAATGAAAAACAAAACCCTCTAATGATTTTTTTTTAAAGAAACAAAAAAGGAAATCGAAAAACTAAATTTTTGAATTTTTTTTAATTAAAAAATCACCTTGTAATGCGTTGCTCAAGCAAAAAAAAATTGCCCCAAATTCAACTTTATCCAAATTGGACAAATTAAGTATGAAAATGGGGGTTTTTGGACCTTTTGGATGCAATGGCATAGTCTATTTTGGCTCAAAATGTTCCCAGCAAAATCTCAATGCTAAATACCTCCTAAATCAAGGAGCTTGTAGATTTGATGCTCTGATACCATGTAAGAGTTGTTGATGAACTCAAGTACCCAGGATCACCTACAAAACCAAGATAATCCTTCTACACAAGAGTAGAAAAAGGATGGATTGTTGGAATATGGTGCAATAACTAGATTATGATATTATCACACTCCAAATGATACAATATGTATCAGCAGTCCCTTAAACTAATTGAGTTGATATGAACTCATCTAAACTAGATAGGAGGGAGAGGTGAGTGTTGATTATATAGCTGAATATGGGCATATAATTCCAAGAGGGATAATAACTCTCAAATAACCAAATTAGGTGGGAGTTATGCCTACTTGGAAAATGCCAAACATGTGGCATAACCTACTCAGAAAGAGACATCTAAGAGAGGTTTTATGAGGTGCCCTAAGATGCCAAAAGAGGGTGTGAGACTCAACCACCCAAGTGTGGGTGAGAGCGACACATGTAATCAATGGATTATGCCATGTGTCCTCACATAAACCATGTCGCATAGAACCTAAGGTATGATTGATAATGTGTAGGAAAAATAAATATTAAAAAACCTACACTAACAATAGTTATACACACACACATATAAATTTATATACATATAACTATATAAAATAAATGGTAAAATTATGCATCATATGTTATGAACTATTTTCTTATAGATTTAACTTGCATGTCAAAAAAATTAGTTAGTATTGGATGTGCATTAAAATATTGCATGAAATTGGGAAATATCATTAGATATCATATTGCATGTCTATAATCTAGTTGCATATCAATAATCAAGATTGCATGTCTATAATCTAGTTCCATGTCAATAGTTAGATTGCATGTCAATTATACATTTAACCATCATTATGCATGAAAGGATTGAAATAATAAAAGATATTCATATAATCATTTTACATGAAATGAAAAAGAGTTATTTTTTATGATCATTATGCATGTTATTTTCTTCTATATGTGATTTGTTTTACCTTCTAGGATGGGTTTTGAATATGGACTAACATAGAGAAGTAGATTTACTTTTCCAAATCTACCTACTATTTATGGTTTAATTACTTTGTCCAAAGCTATGTGTATCATTGAAATAGATGGATGTTATTTTATTCTCTCTGCCATATCCTAATAGTAGGGCATAGCATGTTCACATGTGAAATGCATGTAGATATATCAATTTGCACTAGATTCTACACTACCAACCCTTTCCAGGTTGCTAAGATTTTTGAGCAGGGTCAAGTATTCTTCGAGTTAGGAAGAATTTCAGGGAAGTGTAAGCTTCATGGTTGGGTGGAAAAGCACCTAAACCATGTTTGCATCTCTTGGTTTGTGGATGACCATTGTGGTTAGTGGTGGTTGAAGACACCGGTGATTATGTCTCTTCACTTGCATTGCTATGACCAGATGGGCATGAGAGCTTGATTCATATTCTTGCATAAATTATATCTTGAATTCTATATTACTTGACTAGATAGTACTTCATGTGATCATGTAACATTATTTATTGTAATTAATACTCTAGATTAGAAACTTTTACATGTGAATGTAATATGTCATTTGTATATATATAAAATGTTTTATTTCATTTCTATATTTATGTTAAAATGAGTTACTATCTATTTTTGTGAGATAGTTTAGGGTTTAGAACCTTACAAGAATTTCATAGTTTTCATTTGACGTTAGCTTTTGTCTAGATTTTTTTATCATTTTCAAAAAAAAAATGCCCTTTTGGAGAGGATTCTCTCTTCTATAATTTGTACCATATACATTTTAAAATATTTTAATATATTTTTGTATTTTTGTATTTCTAATCAGCCTCACTTTTTATTATGACAACCTACTTGCAATATTTAAGAAAAATATATTACAAATAATCAAAATATAGAAAAAATATTTGGATTTTCAACTCTGAGCTTTATGAAAGTGTATTTTAATTTTTTTGAAAAAAATCATTTTTACTAAAGAAATGTTTAGTTAAAGTGGAAGGTTTTATAAAATTATGAAAAAATGATAAGGTGGCTTCCAACAAGGATGCCACATAGATGGTTTCAACAGAAATATTTTTAGTTAAGACAAAACCTTAAGACATAGAAATTGAGGCACATTTGAAATTTATAAAGGGAATTTTTTTATTTTATAATTTTAGGTGAAAGTGTTTTGCTTATGAAATAGGTGAAAAAGTAGGTGGGTTATCAAAATTGGATATGATGGAACCACTTAGGGACCTATTTCTCACTATTTCATTAGGAAATGACATCCACACAAAGAATTGACTTACAACCCTTAGGTGAGTCAACTCAAGGTGTGAATCTATAGATTTCCTTATGACTAAAGGACATTAGGTTCACTAGGCACTTTTGGAGAAAGATTAAAAATATTAAATCAACCCAATCATGCCAAATTAAACTTGAAACAACAATATTAAACTCAAAATAAGCATAACCAAAAATTAAATTGTAGATCTCAAAAGGGAAAAACTATGTTTACCGGTCACCAAATGTTATTTTTCAAAGATTGACTAGAACTCATTTTCCCATGGGAAAATGGGTCCACTATCAGTGATTTTCTACAACTTTCGAGAGCCTCTAATACAAATCTAAATCTTCCAATTTGTCCAAGCGATAGTGTCGGAATGTCAGGAATAAATTTTGTAGATGAGTTTCCGTGAGATGAAAAAAATTATGACAACTTTTACAACTTTGTCAACTTCTTCAAATTTTCTCTTCAAGAGATCTTCAATCTTTCTTCCACCTACATCTCCAAACACAACATGAAAGGGGTTTTTTTTTTTGGTGAATGGGGGTTTTCCTTGGTCAAACCATGTTTTGGTAATAAAACCTTAAAATGAATAAAAGCATGAAGGAGGGAATGAAAAATGAAAAAAGAAATGCTACTACTCTAACAAACCCTTGAATAATTCCTTGAATGAAAGTTTTCAACTTGCATGAAATGGATTCAATGGATGTGGATCTTGAAACTTGAATCTTGCTTGAAATAGTGCTTTGAATTCTTGATTTGATCATGAAACCTACATCACAATGTTAGCTCCAAAAACATGCATGATGCAAGAAGACTTTGATATGAAAATTAGAACTTGAATGCTACAATAAAACACTGATAAATCTACCTTTGAATGCCTTTGATCACTTGTGAAATTCTTGAAGGATGCTCATAAAAATTATAGGTGAAACATAGTGAAATAACCTTGTATTTATATATATGTATCCTTAATTTCCCAAAATTCAAATATCACAAGCCGAAATTGAATCACAAATTTGAAAAAATTAAAATACCACCAAAAACATAATTTAAATTTAGGTCCTAAGTTCACAGGAGGACCCCTTCTCCCATGGGAGAATGGGTCCTAGGTTCCTAAACATAGGACACACATTGCTTGATGAGAATTCTTATGTTAAGGAATTACGAATGTCGGGTTTCCTCTTCATAAAATGTAATTAAATAGGCTTGGAAAATGAATTAAAGTTCCAGTTAAGGAATTTAATTAAGCTCAATTAATAAAAGGAGTCCTAAATAAGTGTGAAAGTGTAAAGGGATACACTTTAGAACACTAAATTAAGGCACAATTAATTCCAATTTTACTAGGAGGGCCCAACAAGTGAGAAAATGTGAAAGAATATATTTTTTATCACTACATTTAGCCCCCACTTTAGTGAGAGGATGACCTTGCATCAAAATCACACTAAAGTAGACAATCAAAATATATGTATGCAGCAATGAAAAGATGCTCAATCATATAATATCAAAGACTCAAAGAAAGGTAAAAATAAAAGGGTTAATCAAGCCCCAACTATCCAACGCAATATGGAACACACATCAGTTGTTTGTCCAAAAAAATTCACAAGCGGAACTTGCTATCCACTATGTAAAAAGCACGCACACTCACATAGGCTAATGGAACTCTGTCTATCCACTAGGTGAGCCCCCAAGGGTGGTAAATGATAGAATACTACTAGGCTTCCATACCATATCAAAGATATACCTCTGATAACTTCAATAAGGAACCATAAACCAAATCATAAACTTCAAGCTTCATAAGGCCTAACAAGCTGTGTTATGCTAAGCACCTATGAAAAAACAAGGGAAGGCTCCATAAGCAAGCAAAGTGTGTTATGCTTGGTGGCCTTGAAAAGGGTTCAAGCTTCACAAGGTTAGCAAGTTGTGTTATGCTAAACACTTATGAACAAAATGCAAATAAACATGTTCAAAGGGATTTTTCTTAGTTCATGTAAGGTATCCTCTTAGGGAACATCGATCCTAACATCTCCAAGAGAGGACAAGTTTAGGATAAAATATTCACAACATAGTGAATGCAATGCATAGCATCACCACTAAGAGGAAAGTCATATGCCAAGAAAGATTACCCTCTTGGAGGACATCAAACCCAATGACACCACCAAGAAAAAGGCACATCACAAGAAGCAAGAAGATCACTCAATGAAACATAAGGAATGTCAAAAAATTCAAAAATAATAATGCTAATGTATGCCCCCACTTTAAAGAAATTGCTAAACACCATGTTATGAGAAATTACTTTAAAGTACCAAATAATCAATGCTAACAATAAAGAAGACATGAGAGCTTACTCAAAAATCCCTATGCCAATTCATATGTTGCCAAATGACGCTACATCATGAAAAAGAGAGGAAGGGGTTTCCTCCAAAATGAAATCCCAAAATGCATAAGGGATCTGCAAATTTGGGGTCAATATGTCTTTGCTACCATGTTATTATAGAGATTGGAAATGTCATCATTCCCCAAATACTCATAGTACAGGAAGAATGACACATAGAGAGTGGAAACAAAGAAAATTATTTTGGGTCAACATGGAAGAGACCTAATTGTCTTGACACCTTGCATCATCCCCAAAAGGAAAACACAAGACAAGTGAAAAGATAAATGCTTATGACATATAGAAGAATGTAGATACAAATAGTGGAATTCACATGAAGAGATACATCAAACAAAACAATACGGGGGATCACATTATCCATGTGAAATCACAAAGAAAAAGAAAACAAAGACAAGCCTAGTAAGGCACATGCGAGTCAACCTATAGCAGGTCATCTACATCCCAAACTTGTTCAGTATATGTAGAAGGCAGAAAAATAGCCTAAGGGACAACATCAAGTGCCAAACTAGGATAAGGCTATCTAACCCCTTGCCCCCACTAAGTGCAAGACAAGGATGAGCTGAGATAAGTGATGAGAATGAGCTCCTTGCAAAAATAAGATGATTTGAAATGAATGTAAAGAATGAAATAGTGAGTATGCTATGATCCTACAACTACTACATGGAAAGGAGCAAATTTCATGTCATTTTAGTCAAGTTGGATCCCTAAGGGATTTAAATTTCTTCAATTATTCCTGTAAACCATGACAATTATCAATGTGATGTCAAAAAGATCTATGATAGGCACAATATGGTTCATTTTTATTATTTTGTTGTGGTGTTAATTATTCAAGTTTAAGAGGTAGCCTAATTAATCCCTAATGTAAAAGAGTGTAGAAATCATTCGCGGTCTTGGATATTTTCAATAGGCCCTCAAGAGGATCAAACTTCTTTTGCTTCTTGGATTTGTAAAGTTGATACATATGGTTTCTTCTTGTTATGCCTTGCATAACCACCCCATTTTCTTTTTGATCGAAATGGGTCTCTCTTTTGTGTTTTTGAGTGTTTTTCTTCTTTTTTTTGTCATCTTTGGGGTATGCTTTCCTTGGTTTTTTTCTTGAGGGGTGTCTCCATTTTCGGGCTTTGTTTACTTGTTTATTGCCTTTTGGTTGGAATCAAAAATTTAAATCAAATTTGTGCCTTCTGTGAAAAAGTTCAAGTTTGATATGTTTCTCCAATTCCACATCTTTCTTTGGTCGAAATCAGAATTCTAAAATGAACTTGCAGCTTTTGTGAAAAAGTGCAAGTTCGTTTTCATTCTCTAACTATGCATGTTTTTTGTGTTTGGAGACAGAAATTTAAATTAAACTTGCACTTTTTCTTAAAAGTTCAAGTTCAATTTCCTTTTTTTTATTCCACTTTTTGTCCTATTTTTCCTTTTGGTCTAGGTGAAAATGTGATTTTTTATAGAACTTTTCCAATGAGGTTCAAGTTTCAAATGTTTTTTCTGAATTTGAAGTCCCCTCACCCACCACATTTTTGGTGAATTACTCTACACATGCGAATCTGATATTTAATCATATTTCTTCCACGATTATGCTCATAAGTGCATTTCATTCTCACCAAGAGTATAGTGAAGACATGCAGGAGCCTTTAGGCTTGGGAGTTTGGAGGTTTTCTATTTTGAGTCACCATTTGTTTTTTGAGGTAGGATCTTTCTTGTTGTTTGTTTTCCTTCTTTTTTGTTTCACTTTCTTGATTCTTTCTTTTTTCAATTTGTGTGTTTCATGTGTTGTGGTGTGTTTTCTTTTCATTGCATCATTTTAGTCTTGCGTTTTCATTTCTTCTTGTTTTCATCTTTTGGGTTTTGGAATTTTGGCCTTTTCACATTTGATTTCTTATGCTTTTTCATTTATGTTTCATTTTGTTTGAGTTTTTCTTTATGTTGGTTTGTGTGCCCCATTCTCCATGAGTTTGTATTTTCCCACCTTATCCTAGCTAGGGTTTCCATACAATTTTCAACCCAACTATTAAAATTTAAATTTTGGGCCTTGCAAAATTTTAGTTTCCACACCGATGCTTTACAAAGTGTTCTAATTCCCAAGTGTAGTTCCAATTCCAAAATTTGCATTCAAACTTAGTATATTTTTTCTTAGGGACATATTGAAAATCCAAGTTCCAAACAAATTTTACCTCGAAGGGATCAAGTGTTATGTGCTTCTCTAATTCTGAACTTCAACCTTATTATGTTGTGTATTTTCCTAGAATTTCAAATTCCAAATGGACTTTTTGACTAAGGGGTCATGTTCAATGTGCTTTTATGCTTTCGATGTCCAAAGCATTTATTGTAGATATGGGTCCATCGGGTTTCCATAACTCCTAAGATCACTTTAACGCATTAGCGTGATCAAAATTCTAAATTTTGAATGAACCTATGGACCAAAGGACCATGTTCCAAGTATCAAACCAAAATGATTTATTTTTGTTAAGTTCGATCGAAATTATAAATTTTGATTGGACTCAGGTGCTAAGAGCCATGTTATAAGTGCAATTTCTATTCTAATTTATGCTTATATTTGATATGGTTCCATCAAAATTTTGAAGTTTGATTGAACCTTTTTACCCAAGGTTCAAGTTCAAAGTGCTTTTCCTATTCTAATTTTTGGTATTAACAAACAAGTTTTACTTCTTTTTGAAGGGGTTCTATTAGAGTTTATAATTTTGATAGAACATGGTTATAAGAGGGTTTTTTAAGAGTAAAATCTATGATGCATTTCTAATGAAGTTATCTTTTGTTTTGCTTCTTAGGTATCATAAATGTTTGATTCAAAGGAGCAACCTGGTGTCGAAGAGGTGGAGAGAGATGAAAAAGATAAGCTAACAAAATTGGATCAAACTCATTACATAATGAAGTATAAATATCAAGGGGCTCCTGTATTCTCTAAATTTACCTCTGGGGTGATGAATATTATAGATACAATGCAAGGACACATTGATTTGGAAGCATTCAAGGACACCTTTGATGATGATTCCAGTCCAAGATCTAAGAAGATAGTAGCTTCAGGGATTGCTCATGTAGCTTCTTTCCCCATTATTGTCCAATGCTCAAAGTTTATTCTTACAACATATGCATATAACCCTGTACAATACAAATGCATTAACCAATGGGGGAATGAAATAATGGACTTGACTCTAGTCATGATAAGGGTAGTCTTTGACCTACCACCATACCCCAATTGGAAGATTACCACAAAAGTTGAGGCACTCCAAAAGTATGAGAGTGATGTGAGATCAAACCAAAGGCACATGAATAAGAATTGGCTCAAAATAGGTAAGAAATATATCACAAAGTTTCCCATAAAATTTAGAAGATCTAATTTCTTTTCAAAAATAGGGGACATTATTACATTATTGAGAAGAGCAATGGGTAAAGAAATCTCACACATGTATGAGCATTGTATGTTTCACTTTATTGAGGTCATCTTGAAGGGGGAGGTATACTTGGATTGTGAACAAATAGTTTCAGATACCATCCACAACCAGATCACTAAGGTGAAGGATTCCAAAGAGTTATACATGTCGTCATATGTGATTTACTATGCAACCTGAATGGGGAATTTCCCAGGCTTAAATATAGTAGGGGTCAGAGGTGAAGGGCCAAGGTAGTACAAGATCTATGAATATTATGACCAGATAGAGCTCAAAACATCAGAGAAACACTTTGCAAGAGTTAATGATGCCTTCCTTTATGTTGTAATCACACATCTTTCAGGGGATATTGGATTCTAGTTGACCAAAAAGGAAATGGAATTAGTTAAGTAATGGGGAAACTAGTTCGTCCAATACCATAAGTCAACATATATCCATTTTGGGGATATTATGGAGCCCCATTTTTCTACCAAGGTATTGCAGTGATAGGATGATTTTGATTGAGTTATCCTAGCAGATGAGGGAAATTAACCTCAATTTCTATAGAAATCATAAGGCTAGAGAGGTGAAGTACCCCATTGACCTTGGCTACTATCAATGTCCATCTGTCAGGGCTACCAAGTCTGCCATTGAGGAATTACAAGCACTAAATATCAAGATCTACAAAGGGAGCTAAAATTTTGATCCAAAAGGGAAAAATGAATAATTTAAATGCATCTCTTTTCCCATTACATGAGCCCAACATAGAGGATTTTTGGGTAAACCTACAAGATAAATTTGAGGTGAGAAAGAGAAAATATGAAAGATTGACTATTCCTCAAATGTGAGCATTCAAAGTGAAAGAAGATATTCCTAAGGGGATGTCAAATAATGGTTAGACCCTTGATCCATAGTATGATAAGGAATAGGTGCATGCTCAGACATTACCACCTATCAATTGGATGGAGAGGGAAGAATGTAACATTGATACCATATCTATAGTAGTTGTGGAGAGAAGCTTGAGGTGGATCAATGAGCATATAGAGGATAAAAAGAGAAAAGTCAATGGCAAGAGGAAAGAATCACAAGGGAAAACATCCTCCTCTCCTCCACCAAAGAAATACAGGAGGCTCAAGAAGCAGACTATACAACAGATGATGGGAAAGGAGGAGCCAACAATGGAAAAAGTTACTGAGGCATTTCAAAAGGCCACAATCACTTATTAGGCCACTTTTTCTAGAGTAGTATTAGGGTTGGATGTCCAACCCATCACCACAGTGTACCCAAAAATGAATATCTCTCAAGAAATCCCTTCTAATGCTCCTCCCCAAGTTAAAGAAACAAAAATTGGAGAAGGTCCCTCAACAGTTCCTTCAACAATAGAGACAACAACTAAAGGAGAGGAAAAGAATCCTATTATAAATGTCACAAAGTCTTCTCTCCCTTCAGATTCATAAGAGACTCCTCCATAGGAGGAAGAGAGGAAATTAGATGAAGGATAATCTGAGGAGGAAGATATAGAATTTCAAGAGGGAAATCTTTGGAGAGAGGAAGATGAACACATGTTAATGGAAAATGAGCAATGGGAAATCATAGAGTGTTGAGAGACAAGCTACTAAGGACAAGGTTGATGAAGAAGCTCAAAGAAAAGAGATTTAGCTAAAGAAAATAGAAGAAATAAAATCTAAGAATAAGAGACTTGAGAGAGAAAAAGTTGAAAAAGAGAAACTCAAGTAGGAAAAATCTAAGAAGGACAATTCAAAATAAGAGAAATATGAAAAGGAGAAATCAGAGCAGGAAAAAGTGAAATAGCTACAAAAATAGGTAAGTGGAGAAGAATAGAAACCCCATCAATAACTACAAGTGGAAACAACTATTGGAGCTCCCACATGGCTTAAGCTGAATTTATAAAAGAGGCAGCAAGTGGTGGCTTAGCCACTAAGTTGAGATGAGATGATGAAAGAAATCAAGGTTGTAAAACCAAAGAAGAATTCAAGAACTATACACTTTACTACCATGAGTGAGATAGGAGAATTATTGGTAGAAATAGCCACTCCAATAGTGGATAAAGATGATCCAGAGTTCTGAGTGTCCGACTATAAATTAATGACAGTTAATCTGGGTAAGCAAACCTGTTCTTAGTAGATGACGCTCACAAATTTAGAAGCCACCTCAAAAAATTCTAGAATGGAGAAAGAAAAACAAGCTAAAGATGAATTGAAGGCTCAACTAGAACATATGAAAAGGTTTATCAAGGATCTCTTCTCTCCACTATCAGAAAAGTCATCTTCTTCTGAGGTACATGTATTGGTAAGAAGAAAAGAAGTTGAGGACCTTGCGAGCATAAAAATAAAAGCTCATATATTTGATAATTTTTCTAACCAACTGAAGGTTGAAGTGGATGTGCTACTTGAAACTAGGTACAAGCTTTATAGTGAAGCATGTACATTAAAGAAATGGATCAAATCTTTGGCTAAAACCATGTGGGATGAAGAGGAAAAGTAATGTGTGTACTTAGAAAAATTAAAGGAGATAAATAAGCTAAGTGCAAATGAGATTAACAAAGCAAGGATTATGGAGGATGAAAGTCCAGATTACCTAACCAAGTGCAGAAAGATAATGGTATTTAGGATGGAGGTGATTATTGAGCAAAAATAATATTGCTAAGATTGCAACAAGAGATATTGAAATAAATGAGATAGTTTGAAGAATTTTTTTATGTTGTTACTACTCAAGATTTACCACCAAATTGAAATCTTGGAGAGATGCAAACCATCAAGGATGCTTGGGAAAGTAGGTGGAAAACAATGATAGATACTAATGGTGAAGGAATTCTCCTCAATAGGTTAGTGGGAATCAAATTTGATATCTATCATGCTATGGGTGACATTAGCAAATCGAAGGATATTGTAAATATACCACTAATGGATATGAGAAGAAAAAGTTCAAGATGGAATGGTTAGATAGGCCCAATGAAGAAGTGTTGACACAAATTTTGGCCAACTATGAAAAGTATAAGTAGATATAAAGGTATAATGAAGATATAGTTTGAATTTTGAAAAAGGAATATGTTGTTTTGACCAAAATAAAGTCAAATATGTAACTTATGGAGCAGTTCCTATAAAATAGGAGGGTGCAACAACTTACTAGAGACCATCTCTAGAAAGATTTAGAAGAAAGTACCACCTTCCTATGCAACCAGTTTTCATCCTAAGTCATCTCTAGTTGCATCTCCAAATTGCACTTATTCACCCCTATAATTTGGATCTGCACTTAGGCGCCCTACTTTTTAGGATCTAGGACTTTTGAAGAGAATTTTTATGTTGCACTTTTCTATAAATTGTACAATTTACCTCATTGTAAAGGTCAAAAAAATGAAATCAAATTTGTAGCCTTAAAATAGACAATTTCAAGCTTTTTATGCAATTAGTTATTTTTTATAAATTTCTAAGTTTTAGTGATGACATTAGAAAGATAATGGTTTTCCATATTCTACTGAATTTTTCTAGAAGTAAATGCTACTTAATTGAGTGAAATCAATAGAAGGAGCCAAATTTAAAACCATTTGTAGTGTCATTTGTGAATTGTATTTTACCTTTATTTGTTAATGTACAAATATTTGTGATGAGTTAATCAAATATGTCTTTTATGAAATTAATTCTAGTGAAATGAATTGCAAATATGCTTATAAAATCCACACTGTGAATGAATATAACTATATAAATTTTTATGAGTTGTTTCATTCATTAATTTTGGCTTTTAAAAAAAAACTTAGTATAGAATTGCATGTTCGAATATAAGAATAATATGTATTCACATTTTTTTTGTTAAAACTCTTGGCATATCTTTTTTTGTTTATTTAAAATCTTCTATCAAAAATGTTTAGAATACTAGTTTGTTACTTTCAACCAGAAAAGGCCCCTTGAACATTATAGTAATGTTGACCACTGATTAATATAGTACAGTTGTGAACAAACTATCTAGACCTTGAAAGATAGGTAATTTTATAATTAGTTATCTTTTTCAAGAGAAGTAGGATAGAAATATCTTGCTTACAGGTGTGTCAATTTGGCCATCAACACTTCTTTGGTTTGATATTTGATTGATTTGAAGGTGGAAATCCAAGGTAACCCTAGGATCCTTATGAGGCATTATCTTGTGGAATAAAACACTTTTCCTCTTAAGGTCAATATGATTGTGATTATGGTCAGCACTTGGATCTTCTAACATCATGCCTTTCCCTTTGTCAAGATGGGATGTATTGGGAATTATGAATTATTTTATTGCATCTCTCATACATGTGTCAAATACATTGAATACTAAGAGGGGGGTGAATCAGTATTCTATTAAACCAATAGATTGTCGACCATCCAATTATTACAATGTATCTTGCTACAATAGTAAGTAAGAACATGGAAATGAACATAACATCACACAATCGCATAGACACCAGGATTTTTACGTGGAAAACCCAAAGTGGGAAAAACCATAGTGAGGATTAGCTCACAATATATTATAATTGGTTACAAGATATTACATGCCACATTGCCAGGACACAATGTCCTTGAAAGGCTCACAGTCAGAGTACAAAAGATATGGCTTTCCGATATAATACAGAAATATATGGGTCACTAACAGAGATGTGAACTGAAAGGAATGCACCTTATAAGTGGTGAGTACAGTTCTAATTAAGCTTTGAAAGATGGAAATTCCTGCATCGGATTGCAAGTGTACAACAACTATTATCAACTACTATATCACTTCATCACATATCTCACATCACCACTTCTCTCTCATCTCTCTCTCTATCTATCTCTTAAAGACATACATACATCTATGTACATCTCAAATATATGCATATTCTTTATACAAAGATATTCCATATACACAGTTCATACATCAATTAGGTCGGCCTAATTGGATGTAAACATGCATAATTCAAAATATCTTGTTGACCACAAAATAAAAATTCTTTGGCACCCAAAACTAAAAATGCAAGACAAAAATTAGGTCGGCCCAGACCTAAAACTAATCCTTCATGAAACGTGCACCTTAAGTCGGCCAAAAGAGAAACACAACAAAACTGTAAGCCAAACTTCTAACATTTAAATATTTCAACCTATTCAACTAAAATTGTTGATTCCTCGATCACAACTACATCTAAGACAATTGAAAAACATATCAAAATTATATGAGCCAAAATACACTTCAGAGAGATTTTGAACCAGATTACCAGAATAGTGTAGCAAAAACATAGTTTATCAGATGAGCAAATATTCATACATAAAACAATGTTGGCATCAATGACAACAAAGACAACAAACTAGAGGTCTCCTTCATTCTTCCAACAATATCCCCTTTGTCATTGATGGAAACATGTGCAAAAAGTGAAACTCGCTTCAAAACCAAAATTGTGCAACAACATAAAATTTATTCAATTCTTCATATAACTCCCCCTTTCAAAAACATAAAACTCAAACCAAAAACCAAAACATTATTTACACTGAACCTTCAACCTTCTCCCCCTTTGACATCAAGGACAAAGGCTAGGAAAACAAAAATAGTCAAGAGCTGGTGGAACCTTGTAGTTATTTGAGAATTTCTTCCCAAGTTGGCATACCATCATCCCAAATCCTTTTAGCTCTAGTAAGGTACTTATGTAAAGATTCTAGTTCCACTAAGCATCCCTCTCCTTCTTTCAAAGTGGAAGGAATAATGTTCATATTCTCTAGTCTTTCTAAATCTATCAAGGCACTTGATATGGAGATGTGTTTGGACATTACCAGATCTCCAAGCTTTCCAAAGAATCTTATTTTTTCCTTTGTAGAATGAAGAACTTGTTCTGAAGATCTACAATTGAGGTCCATCCAATGTAATTTCTAAAATTTGTAACTTTTTAGAGTCCAGAGGCATCTATTAGTTGAGACTCAATTGAGTCCACTAAGTCCTTGATACCTTGAGTGGCATCCGACCACTACATGCAATAAGAAAATAATAACTGGGTTTCCTCATAATAGTATTTCACTTCTTTAACACACTATTATGTCAAATAGCACATTTATCTTGTAGAATCAATAGTATTTTCTATAGAAGACTTGTCTTTGCCTCTTTCATGATTTGTACCTTAAGATTAGAAGCATATTCCTTAAGATAATCAACTACACACTTTATACTCTCAATCGGTGTTAAGGAATCATATCTAGTAACACCAGGGGTTGTTTCCTACAAAGCTCTAATGGCTTCATTTATCAGCTCATTCCTTTTTTGATAAGATTAAAAAGTATCTTGTGTAACTGAGTTAAAAAAGGTGCCAAAAATTTTTATTTTCTCACTTGGTGTAATCTTAGACAAATTTACATAGCCCAGGTGTGATGGCAACTTGACTAGCTAAGGTGGCAGCACAGGTTGTACCTTTGGTTTCCTTGTCAGTAACCCTTTGAGAGTGTTTCCGGATGATTCTTCAATTGGATTTGGTGGCTCAATAGCATTGGGATTCTCTTCTTCATTTCTTTCAGTCTAGGTGGCTTCCTTTACTTCTTCTTCCTTCTTTTCTTCTTCTTTCTCCTCTTTCTTTTCTTCTTTTTCTTTTTCTTTTTCTTTTTATGAGGATTTGTCCTTGTTTTCTTTCTCCTTTGTGTCCTCATCATCCTTGTCATGATTGTCCTTTTTTTCCTTAGTCCCTTCACCTTCATCTTTACTCTTCTCTCCTTTGTTTCTAGTGGATTCATGATGTTATTTAGGTATATTACCAATATCATCCTTGTGTTGTTCTTCAAACTATTTGCTTGTAGTCTCCTTTGTATCATTTAGAGGGGTAGGAGTCTCTAAAACCTCATGTATCTCACCAACACTTTCCAAGATTGGATGATCTAATGCTTCTGTAATAGTAACATGCTCCTATGCTTGAGCTAGATGGGATGAAGAACTAGTTCTTGTCCCATAATTTCTTGTCAAACTTCTAATTATGTCCTGAGTTTCTCGTCTTACTTTTTCTATACTATCTATCTCCTTAGTCATAAGCATGTTGACTCCTTTTTTACTCTAAATAGAGTAGAACATTCTCTTAGCAAATTAATAGCATCTTCTTGAGATAAAAAGGATCCATAAGAAACCAAGGCCTCATTTTTCATCTTGTCTTCATCATTTATAGCCTCTTTCCTTCTTTGTAATAACACTTTCCAAACATTATTAGTCACTTTCTTCTTGATTGTCTCCATACCTTGCAAATAAAAATGTACTGAATAAAGGCATTAATAACAATTTCTTTATCTTCATCATATAATTGGACAATCAACATAAGATCTCCAGCATCTATCATATTATTTAACAAAGCACCTAGATTTAAATATGGTTGATCACTTGATGGAGGAGAGGTAGACATGTCCTCCTTAGGATCAGATGTGCCTTCTTCATTCTTTTTTCATGCACATGAATTCTGAAAGAGCCTTCTTCTTCCTTTGTCTCTTCATATGTGGAGATATTAACTCTAGTTTTTTCTTCATCATTACTGGTAGAGGTGCTCCTTCTTCTATTCCTTTTCAATTTTTTCTCTTCTCACAATCCAAGATCAATTTCTTCTTGAATAGCATCATTCAAATTTCTCTTCTTGTTTTCCTTTTTCTTTACTCTTCTTTTTCCAAGAGCAACAGATGGTGTAGAAAGAGGTGTGTTCTTCCTTTTAGAAGAACTATTATTGGTTTTGGTGGAGGTAGGTACATGAACTGATGTTGGAGTACTATGTTCTTTCTTCTTTCCTTTCTTAGCTATAGCAGCACTAGAAGTAGGTGTGGTAGCAGAGGATATCCTTTCATATTTCCTAGTAGTTCAACTGACATGGAATTCCTCTCATCAAGAGATTCCTTCAATTGATCAATGTCATCCTTAGTAAATGGCCCTTTGAAAAATGCCTCAACATTATTTCTTGTTGCTTTTTCTCTATGGGATATAGAAGTCTCTAAATGCACTTCCTTAGATTTTTCTTCATATGTTACATGTCAGGGCAAAGAGGGGTCCCTTGGACTACTTAGCAATATTTCAATAAACCTCTCAGCAAGTTGTTCATCTATCTCATATCCCAATGGTTCTATCCAAAGAGTTCTGGGTTCAACTACTTCCATGATACATTCATCAATACTTACAAGAAATGTTATTTCCTTTGCATACTTTTTCACTAGGCTTCTGGGAACCCTTTCTCTTTCATGCATATCATTCTAGAAAACTACAAATAATGCATTTAATGCATTATTCTATTCCCTAAAGTCTCCAATATTGTGCAAGTGTTCAAAAATTTGATGAGCAACTAGCCTGGTATGAAGCTATATGATGTTTTTCTTTCCTAGTAACTCCCTCAAAAAGTAAAATAGTAGAAAAACTACCAATTTCCCAAACTTAAAGGAGTGTTTCCTTGTCTTGATCAAGCTTAGATTCTCCATAAATTTTTTGAGCAACTCACATAGATCATAGTCTCTTCCATTTACTACCATTTTGTATGTGGTATGAATTATTGTGGTAGACACAGAATTCCCTCAATTAGTGAAATATATTTTTTGTCCAATCATGATAGCAGCATACTTCATAGCTGGTTTTGTTATAGGATTTGTAGTTAAAGCTCTCCCATCAAATGTGGCTCCAATTAGCTTCATAACTGCATCATTTTCCACATCTTTCAATACTGGAAAGGGTCCAGTGGCACAAAGACTAGTTGCATCTTGTATCACTTCCTTGGTGATTAACCCAACTACACTTTTCCACATTAATTTATCATGCACCCTACTTAGTGCCATCCTAAAAAATTTAGATTTCATTTCATTCGAAATGTTAGGGAACCAATTCTAGACATCCAGCTTCTTTCGTACTAGGTTTTCATATTCAAGTTTTACAGAATAATCATCTCCTGTCAATTCTTTTATCCATAAATCCCTAAGTTCTTGATGGTTAAATTCTTCCATCTTACTATGAATGTATGTTTTGGTGTCTTCAATGGGTAAAACATTAACAAGAATGTGAGAGAATGCACCCAAGGGATCCATTTCAAAGAACTATGAAGAATACCTTCTGAATTTGGGTGGAGGTCTCTCAGAAACTTCCACAATAGTAAGAGTAGCCATTTCTTTTCCTCAAATTACTTTGATGCTTCAATTTAAAATTCACAAAGCTTAGATAACAATAAATACCTTCTTCAAGCTTTGTCAAAAAATAGGGTTTGATGACAACTTCTCTAAATCACTTCTAAACTTTCTTCAACTCACTCTACTTCTTCTAATTTGCAAATGTGATTTAATTCAACTTAGTTTCTTACTTTATGTCTTACAAATTTTTCCCAAATTTTGCATTAAATGCACTTCAACTTCAAAAATTCAATAAACACTTTATAGAATATACTTTAAACCCTAAGATGCTTTGAATTCCTTAGATTTGCATGTTTTCTACTAGAAACTTCTTTAGCATCTTCATAATGACGCTTTACACCATATATCCTCATGTCACTACTTGACACTTCTTATTTTAGGGGTTTGATAGATTTTTCAGTCACTGCTCCCCCTAAAACCATTGTTGGGTTTAGTTTTTTAGAAGTATCTACACTAGATGTAGATGTAGATGCATTTGATTCATTCTAATCCTCAAGCTCTTATTTTTTCTCCCAAATCTTCTCCATTTCCTTTTTAGCTTCAGCAGGATCAATCTTATTCATAGTTTTGTTCTTTTGATTCTGTTTGGCTTTCTTCTCAATTTTGCTTCTATATAATTTTGAAGTGTGTCCTAGTTTATTGCAAGTGTAACACACATGTTTCTAACTAAATTGATTTTCATTCAACCTTGATCTACATTGAATAGATTTATGTCCAAAAGCATAGCATATATAGCAATAGCCTTGAAAACATTGAGTCATTCTACCAATATTGAATATGTTCATCATTGCCTGACTTCTACACTCTGTAGCTCTATGCCCAAACTTGTTGCAAGAAAATAATTGTCTAGTAAAGAATCCAACGTTCTGATTCATTCCATTCTGGTTCATTCTATTTCTACATTTTGTCACCCTATGACCAAATTTATTACATGAAAAATAAATTCCATTGAAGGATGGGTACCTTTGAGCATTAGGCTATCGAATAGGAATCCTTGCAGTATTGCTTCTATGATTCTTGATCTGCCTTCCATTGCCTTGATTCTTCCTCTAATTGTTCATTTTTTGGGAACCTGATTTGCCTTTGAACTTTTTCCTTCTTCAAGTCCTAGTCTACTTTTATCCTTAAAGGATTTCTGAAAAGAAATCAATTCATCAAGCTTTGTGGTGCTTTCTTTGAATTTATACTCATGAGATTTTTCCTTCACTAAGTTGGATCTTAGTGTTGCCACTTCTTGTTCAAGCTTTATGCACTCATCAATTTTACTTTGGATTTTAGCTTTTTGACATTCTTCAATTCTTTTCTTTTCTTCCACTTGTAGCTTTAGTTCGATGATGACTTCATTTGAATTCTTCAACTAATCACTAACTTCTCTATGCCTTTAATCTTTGAATTTCTTTTTTTTTTCTCTTTTTTTTTTTTATGCATTTAGTTGCTTCTTTCAAATTTTCCTTCAAAGATTCTTTCTCATCTTCACTTTTTTCTAGTTCTTTAAGAGGAACATGAAGTTCCTCAGTTGTAGAGATCTCTTTTGGAGGAATAGGATATTTTTTATTAGCCATTTGTTCAAACTTCAAGATCTTCCTTAAGTTGTTAGACTTCTCAAAAGGAACCAAGCTTTGATACCAATTTTTGAACACACAGAATACTGAGAGGGGGGGAGGAATCAGTATTCTATTAAACCAATAGATTGCTAACCATCCAATTATTACAATGTATCTTGTTGCTGTAGTAAGTAAGAACATGGAAATGAGCATAACATCACACAATCACATAGACACCAGGATTTTTACATGGAAAACCCAAAGTGGGAAAAATCATCATGAGGATTAGCTCACAATATATTATAACTGGTTACAAGATATTACATGGCACACTGCCAGGACACACTGTCCTTGAAAGGTTCACATCCAGAGTACAAAAGATATGGCTTACCACTAGAATACAAAAATATATGGCTCACTGCCAGAGATGTGTACTAAAAGGAATTCACCTTCTAAGTGTTGAGTATAGTTCCAATTAAGCTTTGAAAGATGGAAAGTCCTACACCAGATTGTAGATGTACAAAAACTATCATCAACTACTATATCACTTCATCACATATCTCACATCAACACTTCTCGCTCATCTCTCTTTTTCTATCTCTTAAAGAAATACATATATCTATGTACATCTCAAATATATATATTCTAAATACAAAGATATTCGATATACACACGGTTCATACATCAATTAGGTCAGCCTAATTGGATGTAAGCATACATAATTCAAAATATCCTATTAGCCACAAAATAAAACTTCTTTAGCACTCAAAACTAAAAATGCAAGACACAAATTAGGTTGGACTGAACGTAAAAGTAATCCTTCATGAAACATGCACCTTAATTCAACCAAAAGAGAAATACAAAAAAACTATAAGTTGAACTTCTAACATTTAAATCTTTCAACCTGTTCAACTAAAATTGTTGATTCCCTGATCACAACTGCATCTAAGACTCTTGAAAAATATATCAAAATTATATGATCTGACATACACTTTAGAGGGATTATGGACTACATTACCAGATTGGTGTAGCATGAACATAGTTTATCGAATGAGTAGATATTCAGACATAAAACAATGTTGGAATCAATGACAACAAAGACAACAAACTAGAGGTCTCCTTCTTCATTCTTCCAACAACATGGAGAAGGTATTGAAGGCTGGTTGGGGAGAGGAAAATTTGTTTTTAATGATATGGATTAGGTTACATACAAAATCTATTCCTTTTTCATGCTTAAGTAGCTTTCTCATGTTCCCTATGATAAGAATGGCACTACTAGCAATATGTTCAATTCTCACAAAGTCTTGCAAACATTATAATTCTTCATTGATCTTTCTTATGTTCTCCTGAGAGGCATTATGAACCATTTTTTTGACACCATGCACATTATTTTGGGGTAGGGAAGTCATTGGAAATGAAGTGCTAAGGGTGTGATCTATAGTGTGTTGACTAGTGTCAACACTATGAGTGAAAGAGTTAGAAAACCAAAGATCCATGACAAATGGTGTATTGTGGGATGAAATGAGTTTTGAACTACGTCTCATGATAGTATTAGCAATAGGAAACCAAGTTGTGAAGCTCATACAAGTTTCACAAACTCAGTATGCACCCAAAATGGATAGAAGGTGAAATGCAATGAAATATACTAAAATATAAAGTGTAATGCAAATATGTAAAGGTAATTTTTAGACTTAAAAAAGATAATTTTCTGATAATGCTATTCAAAAACCTGAAAATGATCTCTTCTAAATGTAATTTTGAATTCACACAATGCACTGAATTTATCAAATGAAGCCTAATATGATCAATTTGAGATAACAAAAAAAATTCACATTGTAACAACAAATTGAGAACATCAAAATAAAATACAAAAATAGAGATTTTAATTCCCAAAAATGTAAGAAAAATCACTAATCAAGGTGATGAAGGAGTAGGCTCAACTCTACCCCTTACAATCTCAAACTCACAACAACAACACAAGTTTGCATATAGAAAATGCAATAGTAAACAACAATGATGTGGAAACAATGAGTAATCTCTCAACATATGCCACCACCATTGACCATCTCCATGTATCTACCACCATTGGAATGTCACCAAGACTCTGGCTCATCTCCCTTCGAAGCCATCATGTCACATTGATAAGCCCTTGTTAGAGTATTACCAAGACATAGCAAGATCTCACACCAAACCAAGTATGTCTCCCTGAAATCACCATTGCCATATCATCGTTGATCACTATCCTCATTACCATTTGTAATTCACAACAAGGATGTGAATTACCAATCATCCTATCACTATTTTCCAACCGTTCATACACGTTGTTCAATTCCATCTTTGTCACTTCGCTATCAGTCCCACCATGGTCATCTTCATTGTCGTATTCATTCCCCTCCATCACCTTGTCGAAGAGACCTCCAAACATCTCTCCCTGAAACACCCAAGTCTCACTGATTGAATGTTGTTCCTCATTACCATCACATGTCAGCCCGTTGAAGGGACTTCCTCCAAAGTCACACCAAAATACTCTAGTCATGCCGATATCACCCTGTCAAATGGAAAAATATTGTCATCCCATCAAGGTGGTAACCTCACACTGATATGGCCCCGTCATAGGGAATTTCAAGCATTTCCCATTGAAAACACAAAGTCACCCTGATGCAATAATCCCACAGTCTGTTGGAATCTCAAAGAGACATATGTGATTGTTTTTCCAACTAGCATGACTCTCACCGACAAGTCTCCACCATGTCCTTATCACTATCTCTCACCATCAAAATTTCAAAGAGACATTCATGATTGTCTCATTGATGACCATCACTCATGTCGATAAGCCAATACATTGTATGTCAAATGGAAAAGGAGCTCCTCCCACACGTTGATTGCTCTACAAGCCTGAACTGAACCCTTATTGATTGGAATAACTTAAATTGATGCAAGATCATTCTCTAGCCCTAGATGCTCCTGCATCAGACACGTGAGGTAGGAAAGAAATGTTTCATAAACATTTGTGGATCTGATGCTCATTTAGAATCCATCTTGTTGCCTTGTTCTCCTGCACCTTTTTTCTCTACTGTCCCTATAACTTGATGTCTCTGCCATCTTTCATTCTTCCTCTCTTTCTCCCTCTTTTCATAGAATTCATCTCCGACTAGTATTCATTATAAAATTCTGAAAATCCATAATCATCAATTTCCTCTTCTTCAAAAGAATAATATGGCTCATACACTACCTTATTCTTTGTTACTATTGCAAACACTTGGTAATCATTAATTTTCTTTGCACTCAACCTCTTGGATGTGGAATCAACTCCACTAGAACTCGACCACCTCCTGCAAATGCATCTCTCATTCACCTCTAATCTTGTGGGATTCAGCCCACCATAGTCTATACACCTCCACCAATTTGCATATGCACTTAATTACGCAACACCATGAAAATCGTTCTTTGCATTCTGAACCATCTAATATGCATTCACTACCTTATCCATCTCCACATTATGCATTACCTCCTTCATTGGTAATGCTACATCCACTTGTTCATCTTCACCATTGGGTACGACAATGTACTCCTCTCTTTGTATGCCTTCTAAAAGAAATTTTCTAACTACAATCATTTCCTTGCCTACATTCTATGTCGTAGAAAAAAGGACCCTTTGCTTGATATGAGATTAATTAGACTTAATTCAAGTGTTGTGAGGCATTTTATGCATCCACACTAGGTCTTAGACCTTTTCAAACCAAATAATATGCATTTAATGACATCTTGTAAAAGTGTTGTGAAGTATTGCAAAGCATTTCTACACTCTTCTAAACTTTATTCATTACAATTCACCTAAAAATCACCTTTTCATCACTAATCAAGTCCTATTTTGAAGTGTTGTAAAGTCTTGTAACAAGATTTCACACTTTTCTAGGCATAACTTTAGTATTTATCCTTTTCTTATGCTTTATTTGACCCCTTTATACTCTTATATGCTCTAATTAAGTGTATTTTTGAATGAAAGCCTGAAAAACTACATTAAGCATAAGATAATTCCCGACAACCATTTTCAGGTCCTAGGTGGGACCCATTCCCCATGGGTGGCGAATGAGTCCCCCTTCGCTCCAAATTCAAAATATTTCAAAATTCCTTTTGGGTTTTTATTCAGAATCACTTGATGTCAGCCTGTGATGAGGTATTAATGGGTTACTAAGGTACAAGAATGTATAAATAAGTGTTTTTCTCCTCATTTTACATCCTCCTCCATCTCTTATCCATTCTTCATCATTCATCCACCAATCTTCTATCTCAAGTCAAGCAAGCTAGGGCTTTCACATTGCAAATCGTTATTCAACTTCCTAAGACATCCAAGGGAAGATTCTACATGTTTTGTTTCAGACTTTCAAGATCAATCATCATGGCAAGG
Source organism: Sequoia sempervirens (assembly GCA_007258455.2). Lineage (NCBI taxonomy): Eukaryota > Viridiplantae > Streptophyta > Pinopsida > Cupressales > Cupressaceae > Sequoia > Sequoia sempervirens. The sequence continues at coordinate 48,378 of VDFB02302604.1, read as the reverse complement.
TAATCAATTCCATCATTGCATGTTTCATTCTATTCTTTCATCATTTATGTTTAATTACCTAAAAGGGGTTTGACCAAGGCAAACCCCCATGCCCTAACATCCAACTTTTCTTCTTCTTATCTTGGGTGTTTGTAGATTTAGGACTCTTAGAAGCTTAGAAATCATTAAAGATCAAGTTGCAAGTTTTCTAAAGTCTTCTCTTCATTCAACAAGTCAAAATATCAACAAAAACTCATTTTTAGGCCTGTAAATCAGAGTTTCAAAAGTGAACATTTGTAGATCATCAAATTGCATATTAGAAGCTCCGGAATCCACTTTTGAAAATTCAAAAATTTAAAAGTAGAATCATTCATCATGGGTGGTGAATGATTCCCACTTCCAGGTCATTTTTATGCTCTCTGCATATTCTTATACCCTTTTGTCTGAAATAGATTCTGACTTGGTTTTGTAGGATTGGGATTGATTCACCTAGAATGGTGAATGAGTCCCTCCAAGCCTAAAAAATAGCATCAACATCATTTTAAAATAAATTTCCAATCCCCATCAAGATTCCCGGTGCACACTTCAAGTTTCATTCATTTGTGTTTAGCTTTGCATTCATTTCTATTTCATGATTGCATTGCACAATGTGTTTTCAAATAAGTTGCTTTCCTTTAGTTTCTATCCATTAATCAATTGATATTATTAGTTCTTGCATTCAAACATTACATTCTAGGAATATCACATACATATTCCATCCATATCACACTAATCTTTGAATGTGAGCATAAGCATTTTTGGCCCTTCTTTCTCCTTTTAGGTGAAAAACCCTAGAAGTGTTAGGAAGCAAGTAGGTGCCAAAAATATATGTTCCAAATTCATACCAACATTAATTGTGTAATCAAAGGATTCATCATTTTCTTCCTATAACAAACTAATATTCACTCCAATTCCCTTATCACATAAGAAGGGTAAGTGCACCAAGATGGTTCCCAAAAAAGGGGCTTAAGTGGCCACTTTTTTTCTGAAATCAGGAAATGCTGACCTTGGATGTGAAATTGAGGATAGTTACACTCAAAATTTTGAGATGGAACAAAAACAAGGATCGAATTTCTCTGAGTCTACTTTCTAAACTACTAATTTATTTTGAAAATGGTTGATATTAAGGGGTTCAATAGAGGGATGTACACAAATTGGTGTTGTTTTTGTCAGAAAAACATAACATAGCAACTCTTGTATGACCTAAGCACAGTGAACTTTTTTTTAGTATTTTTAAAATTGCTATAGTAAAAAGTTAGCTAGCAGCATCTAATTGATGCATAATTTTTATGATAATTTTTTAATGAATATTTGATTTTTTACTAATTTTCTAAGTGGGCACTTCCTAAAAAGAAGAATTTTGGTTGTGCTCCCCTAACAAATTTTGAAAAGTAATAGATTTTTTTTAATTTTTATTTTTTCAAATTTGTAGAATGGAGTCTAGTTTCTAAAAATGTAATTTATTTGAAATTTTGATGAATGGTTAATTTATACCAAGAAAAAAACCAAACACTACTTTTTGATTAAAAAACAGACATACAAACAAAAGAAATTATGGATGAAAGCCTAACATTGTCAGAAAGTGAAAAAAATATATCATTGGAAAGCTAAGAGAGAACTTAACATTACCCATGTGTTCGATTTTGTCGATATTGAACCAAATGCAATCCTGACGGTGAGCACGAACTCGATTATGTGAAAAATTGTAGAATTTGCAAAAAACACGTCTTTGGTCATTGGGAATGCCCTCCAAACCTTTGGGTTGGTATTCCAATGCAAATACCAAAGCTAAGGCTTGGGGATT